>JAANSK020091908.1:0-16273 GCA_011763485.2 Isoetes engelmannii | reverse complement strand
AGATTTTATTCCTGCCTTTGCAATTATACTTGTACTTTGTGGCATATTGAATAGAGTTTGACGTCCTTCAAAAAAAAGAAAAAGAAGAAAGAACAATGTGTTTTTGCAATACACAAATTTGGGTAAGAGCATGTTAGGGTGCACCACTTTTGGCACCTTCCAAAGTACATACTCTGAGCATTTAATAGCTGAGTACTTCTCTCTTTTTCTTTCCATCATAATCAATTCAAGATTTGGAAATAGCAATAAAGAACTCATTGTGTTAAAAGACCATTGTAACTCATATATGGATTGCTCTAATCGGTGCTCCAGCGTAGCTTTGTGGGCCTATCTCCTATTCATATCGTGCATACGAAAATTAGAGGAGAGGAAATTATACGATAGTACATGCATTCTTAAAACATGTAATTGGCTTGTGCTTGTGTGGCTGAGCCTGTGCCTGCGTGGCCTGTGCCTGTGTCTACGTGGCAGGGCCATAATTTCCTCTCCCCTATTTTTTCGCAGGTTAATGTTAAGGGGCAGGCTATTTCGCGGGGTGCGGACCTGGCACGCCCTACGGGCTCGCCAGACCCTTACGTCGGGAAATAGCATGCCCCTTAACATTGTCCCTATCATAAGTACAACAAAGCTATCTATGGCTATCAGATTGTGTTACAGAAGCAAAATGAAATCTTCATTATTCTTGTTCCTACTCTTCTGTTACTTCTTCCACGAATTAATTGAAACATGCAATTGGTCATTATATGAAGTTGCAGTGGGTCTAACTCTCTGATACATTGTACTTTAGCAAAAGACCCTGAGGCATTCATCTTTACTCCAAAAGGAGCTCTTGCCCATCTTGTTCCAAGAAAGCTCTTATATGTCCCGTATAAATTTTCTGTCTCCCCATCTCCAAGGACTCAAATTTGCATCTATTTTACTTTCCAGTTCTCGCGCTGCTCCATTGCCTTCCTATTGGTTTAGTTTTGATTTCTTTCTTTCCATCTTGATCACTCATTATTCACTTGGGATCATTGAATTCCAAGATAATACCAGGAATATTCTAAATCAGGGGCAGAGATGTGAAAATGTGTAGTATGAATCAGACATGGTAAAGGAGCATAAGACAATAAAAGTTTAGGGGCATTTCATTTCTGTATCTCTTGGAAGTGAGTTGCAATCATTGTGCCTGCTATATTTCAGTAGACTGGGGTGATAGAAGGAATTTGACTTTATTCGGGTCGATCAAGCGAATATGACCAGGCGTCGCAAATTAGTGGAAGCTGATGAGCCAGAATATAAGTTCTATTTCAACACATCAAGGCATTATATACCTATTTGAAGATGAGTCGTATCTATTTCTGATGTATTTATACATTTGCAGCTCCTCAATCATTGGTTGGTGAGAATTGGAGGCAAATGCCTCAGCATTCCCGAAATTTGAAATGCTATCATCTTAGAATGGTGCAATTTTGTATATCTTATAACTCATCTTGTTTCAGTACTCTTTAAATGGTTCATATTAATCTTTTTTACATTTTAGTTGTTGGAAGCTGTTCAAGCACATAATAATACATTACTCAATGTTGGTAAACACATGACAATACATTAGCTTAGCATTTCTGCTTACTCAATATTGCTAAGAATCATGACGTTGAAACATGATGGAGCAATGGTTTGCAACAATTTGACTACGTATATATTAACCTTTAAAAGAACAGATTTGAATAAACAAACTGGTAGCAAAAATGGACATTGCAGTATTACTGCCAATAAATAAACACGACACACTAGTAGGTCGTGTCAACCTGCCGATGCGCCATATCCGCTTTTTTTTTTCATGTTGCTTTCTCGTTCAACTATTTCTTTCTCTAGCTTTTCTTTAACGCAGCAGTTCACTTAGTGGAGTACGAACAATCCTCTCATTTATTTTGGCCCTTGATTATATCGGATCAAAATTTTTGTTGTCGGCCCTTAAAATTATGTGTTGAAAAACAAAACACCGATGGCATTTGAGTATGCAAGAATAAGAGTATTGGCCGATTTGAGAAGATATGTTTTTTTTTCCATGTTGTTTCTCAATATTCTTGCAAATTTCGAGATGAAGATCCATCCAATCTCTGTACTTACTACTTAGGATCACATCTGTGGACACAGATTTTTTTAATATTTGTGTAAAAAAAAGATTTATTTTATGTGGTCCATGTGCATTCTATAGTAAGTCTCTTCCCGGTAACTATGGAAGCACCCCTCTTCCGCAAGATTTTTTTCAATTGGTTTTCTGGCCTATGCATTTGTCCAGGCATTCAAAGCTGAGCAGTTCTTCATAGTATGTTCTTCTATTTTGGTTTGTCTTTCAGAGATTCTGATCACAACGTGCTCTTGTTCAAGATAATCTGGCATATAGAAGTCTCATTCTATTTTGTTGTTGCAGTGGCCTTCATTTCTATAAGCCTATGATCCCAGTCTGAGATATGTAGGCAACTATGTTGGATAAAATTCCAAAGGTACAACCTCTAGCCTTGAAATTTTCTTATTTAATAGTTGCAAATTGTTATCTGACTGAATGCCTTACAGGAACTGCATAATGATCCTCCTATAACAACAATGTCTGCATTTGCAGAAAGTAAACCTAATGGGTTTAAAAGTGATATCAAGGTGAGGAATTCCTACTGGGCAATATCACATCGTGGATGAATAGATAAAAAACATTTGGAGCATGTCTGGAAACTAGAGGCATGGCAGTTGTAGGAACTGCAAAGAAGATGGGTTATGCTGGTGGCTGCAGTTTAACATTGTCATGATGCTCTGGCAACATATTCAAGCAAATTGGTGCCACCAAGAAATTCTAAATACGATAACTTTTTGCTAGAGCATAGTCTTGATTATGCATGGTCCTACAGGTGAAGATGACGAGATTAACTACAACTTTTCCAGACCCAATGAACACTTTGTTAACATCTAGGGTCTATTTTTTTGTGCAGACTCAGGAAAAGGTACATCAAAATACCAAGTATCTAGGCGTGCACCGAATTATGAAGAAATCCACCTTCGTCTGTAGCAAGGTAAGAACAATTGTTTCTGACAATGGGAGCAAGAAAATTATAGTTTAGATTTGCACATCTATTAGAAAAGCACGGTCTCTCTGTCAAAAGGGAACTATGTCCATGCTCAAGTCATAAACGGTGTTATGTTACTTGGATTGCGACGTTCTCTTATTTATGATGAACACGATATGTTGCTTCCTGAACTTCGTAATGCTGGTAAGCCCTTTTGGGAAATATTTTATCTGAGAATGTGGAAGCTGGGAGCAAGCTATAGAGGCGGCCCTTGGCTTAGCTGATTATACTCCAGCATTTTCTTACCCAAATATTTACGTGAATATACCGTCGCAGAGTTTTTGACGGGTTTTTGAATCTGCTTTAGGGTGTAAGTCATTTCTGAAATATGAAAGTATCAATCTTTTTCTAGTGAGAGCCCTCGAGGGAAATTTTATCCATGTATGATAAGCAGATGCGGATGCAGATGCTGTCACAGCAAACTTCCAGATCTTTACAGACCATTTTCAATCCGATCAATACAACAAGTCATCTGGCACAGTTTTGCATTCTACGAAATATCTTAAAAGTCTAAGATAATACAGCTAAATATTTGAACTTCCTGTAAAAAGCTCGGTCTTATATGTGTTTCGGTATATCATCACAAATTACTGATTAGTGGTTGATGGATTTTTGTGGTGAAGTATGAACCATGGGAATCTGCAGAGACTTTCATAAGTGGGTTCCCAACCACAACCTATATATCTAATTTTGCTTTTGCGTATGTCAAGATCAGCAGAAGGAATTCTGAAATACTATTTCCACCTTCATAATTAGTACGTCGTCAAGTATTATGGTGGACAATGTGAACTCGAATCCAGAAAGAGGGTTTTTGATGCCTAGTTGGTTAGATGATGTGTAATTTCTAATCACAAGTGGCCTGTCTATAGCCAAGTCCTTATTCATTTGCATCAGATAAGTTTTGAGATTATCAAGAACTCACTTCCTTCAATTGAAGAAAGTTACACAAAAAGTAATATAGCATAGAAGATCTTGCAATCAAGGTATTGTGTGAAGGGCATGACGTATATGGTTACGGACTGCTAATAAGATGCAAGATACTTGTATGATATGCATTTTCAAACCTTCCTTCATACTATCCTTGTGAAAGTCATGGCTCCAAACCCTATCACCGTAGCCAAAACCATAGCCACCATAGCTGATACACCAGTGTTGTTGTCTGTATGAGATTTCTCATTGTTGTCATAGTTGTCCTTGCATTTGGTAGCAGGCCTAAAAATATAATCATTAGCTCTTATCACTACCATTCTAAATACACTGAATATACAGCTTGGAATATAGCAGGCCTCCTATCTTGTAGACATTCAGAGGACCATACATTCTTTGTAATATCCCAGTGCATTTGATGATGATTATAAACATAACCAGGTTGAAATTTGTGGTACAGGCAGCCACGCAACCCCTTGGAGACATAATTAGAGATGGCAGACCAGGAGACAACAACTTATTATGTTCATGGGTTCTACCAAATGCAAATGCTGCATCTTTTAAACATCCACAGCTACCATATAGATGCATAAGATCCTTATAATACTCAATATGTTTTTGTGGGCCTTCTACAGTACCAATCATCTTGGTCATATATAAAGGGGGAGATCAGTCACATGTGTCGACATGCTTTCAGTTACGCTTAGTAAGGAAGATTATGATAGATAAAAGCCATTTTCTGGAATAAAAACTAGAGTGCCTATAAATCTTGGAACTACCCCTTAATTTGGAATTTTGCCAAAACAGATTATATTTGCTTCTTTACATGGGCTCATTACTTCTTCCTCCTGAAAACGTCAGTTGCCAAAAGTTTCATTGCCACAAATAATATATATCCCGGTGCAGTATCTAGGTGCAGTGAGAACCATGGTGGGATTTTTTTTAGGGAAACTTACCAAAATACCCTTGAAATTTGCAAAAATTACTAGATTGCCCCTCGATTGAGGGGCATTTTTGGTAAAATTGACAATAACTTTTTTGTGATGATTTAAATGCGAATTTACCCTTCATATGAATTGTAGAGATTAATGAGATCTTTCTAACAAGTATAAAATCACTAGATTTTGAAGATTGCAATCTCAAGTTATAATCGTTTTTGTGTTTGAAACCTTGATGAATTTAAAATGACATAACTTTACATTATCAATTCCAATTCAGGCGATTTTATACTCGTTGGAAAGGCCTCATCATTGTCTACAATTCATTTGAAGACTTCATTTGCATTTAAGTCATCATAAAAAAGCTATTAGTATTTTTCCTAAAATGCCAAACATTAAGGGCAATTTAGTAATTTTTGCAAACTTTAAGGTTATTTTGGTAACTTTCCCTTTTTTTTATCACATCTTGTATTTATGCAAGGTTCTTGCATGGTAGTTATTGGGTTTGAATTTGCTTTTGTAAACAGAACAAGAATTGCATGCATCTGATCCATTTTTTTCATATGCATCATTACAACAGATTTTATCTTATGAATTTTCTTCTCTGGCAAATTTATGAAGATTAAAGTGTTTTTGATACCCTAATCTATATTCTGCAGAGGGCCTCTGGTTCATATCGTCACACCACTTGGCTTTTTATCAGGTGAGTTGCACGAGCCAGATGAGTGGGCTGTAAGGTATACTGTTTTCATGTCATATTGGGGCTTTGAGATGTTAACCTATTTACCAAGTTAAAAGCTAATGTAATGGTCGTGAGTAAAGATTGAAAACACTGCTCACGGCTTTCGATACTGTTCATATTTAAAGGTTCGTTAAAATAAAAAGGCAAAGGTTTTTTTGGAACTTGCTAGCAATAAACATGTCGTTCGGTTTAAGAACAAGGGATTGTTTGTTTCACACATAGAAAAGCGCATGGGCTGCCTCAATATGATGTAATGTTGGCATGCATAAGGTTTATAGGATGAGACATATTCATGGCATATTCTTTTCTCCAGGTGATAGGTTCATCATCCTCTGTAATGGAGCAAGATTTTTTTTTTATCTTGCTGGGATGGATTGATACTTTAAGGGATGTATTAAGCAAAGTATAAAGTTGCAACTGTCAAGTGGTTGGTGGACAGTGCAATGCATCTGAGGGCAAAAACATTAAAAGTTATGTTATGTTTCAAGGTGATTGGCGAGGGCTTAGAATTCACAAGATATCCCATTGGCTAGATTATTTCTGGATATGTAATAGTTATTTACTGGCATATGACATTATGTTGGCTTCCAGTCCACTCAACAAGATATGACAGGAGGATGATCCACTCAACAAGATATGATAGGAGGATGATGTGAATCAGGCAACATCTAATTAAGTGAATTTACACCTATGTAGTTGTATAAAGATGTCAAGGTGTTACGTACTTTCATGGTGAAAGCTGAATTTTGACATCTCGAGGACTATTGACACAAACTATGCACACAAACTGCCTTATCTAGGGCATAGTTGTTTCTGATTATAAGGTCTTGTAGCTACAGAAAGCTAGTAGTTGCCAAACTCTACATGATGCAGCCACACTAAGATATGAAGAGCATGTTTGGGTCAATGCCTATTATGTGCCTATTTGGTAGAAATAAATATCATATGCTTCAATTTACTATTATAAACTGTCAATATTATGCAAGAGAAAATATGAATGCTACAATAGGATCGGCAATTGTAATGTTGTATTTCACAGCCTTATTGCCAACCTTTTTATTATTTATTCCCGGTCATTTGATCATTGAAGATTCCAAGATTGCATTTCTAAAAAAGTCCCACTGCAAAAATTAAAGGTTTTCGATAATGGTTCACTGCTCTGGATCACCAATCTTCCATCTCCAGCGTCAAGAAAAAACAAAACTTTCTAGCATTTTGCTGGTCTTGCACCAAGTATCCAACCTATGTTGCATACTTGCAAATGAGGTCCTACCGGAAAAGGGCCTTAAAGGCTGCCACGAAGAGGAAAATTAAAAGCTTGAAGCATATTGCTCTAAGAAACAAGTTTAGCTGGTAAGAAGATATGCATTTGAATTTCCTGATGTCTTAAGTTGCATATGCATGTATTAGAAGGTTAACTATGAGGGTCTATGTAATGCTTATCTATGTTAAGTGCTTAAATGCTTGCCTGTTCAGGTTGAGGCTATTAAAATGATGTATCTGTCAAAAAAGGTGCTTTCTCCAATATATCTCATACGTTAAAACAAAGTGGGATTTGTGTGATGCAATATTCATTAGGGAAAAACAAATTGTTTATGATAATGTCCAATTGCATTTTTTAAAAATGGATCATGAAGAAGGCTTTGTAATTATTTGCAAATGGAAACTGCTTGCCACCACAATCATTGCAAATGGAAGAAACGCTTCTATCCCTCGCCACTTCAACAAACCAGGAAGCCCTTGTGATCTAACAAAGGAAGCCCTCACGATCTAAAAACAGAAGCCTTATGGAACATGAGCACCCATATATAATAGAAGCCCTAAAACACAAGCCCTGGGAAACATGACCAAAATGCCCTACCCTTAACTTGCGTTATCCTCATCTTCATATCACCCCACCAAATGAAAACAAACCATATGTTTTTAAAAGACAACCCCTTGATGTGTCAACATCTCGTTATTCATGTGTTTATAAAAATATATGGTATACTTTTTTGGCATATAAAATTTAAGATTTCCAAACTAATGCTCGAAATCTAGGTATCGTATATGTTTTGGACATATATGAGTGTAATTTCATGGCTTAAAGTATGTTCTTAAAAAATGTGTGTAAATGTGTTTTGGTTAAGTTAACAACAATAACAATTTTTTGTAAGTTAATGTAACTTACCAGCGGATACGAATGAACATAATTCTCTAATGTTTTCTTAAACAATCTAACCTAACAAAACTGGATTCGAGCCTAAAACTGCTCAAGACTCCTGTTGCGCCTTTTTGCTAGTCTTTTTTTTTTTTTGTAGTCTAGAAATATGTAGATTTGTTGCATTTTTATCTTTCTTTTGCATTTTCTTCGTGGATGGTAAAAATCCATTCACTTCAATTCAATTAAATTCTTTTGCATTTGCTTCACTTTTTCCTTCTTTTGCATTTGTATCTTTCTTGAGCACATTTCTTTTTTATTGTTCTTTAAATTAGATCCAAAAGCAGGTACAAATGAGAAGGCTAGCAATAATGCATATTCAAAGACAGGTAAGTATCTTTAATTTTGTTGCATTTGGATTTGCTATTTGATGATTTATTTTATTGACCAATGATTCTTTTTTTTTTTTTTTTGCAGGTTAGAGGATGGCAAAAATGTTCTTGGAGTTGGCTAAAGATTCCATCGCTATATGAGCTATGAACCTTCAAGTTGATGTTTGTGATAGAGCTACTTGAAGAGGAACAAATTTAGGGCCCAATCCTTACAAATAGGAACCAAATTTTAAATAATTGGATATTTCTTAGCTTGACAGATCTCGAAGTAGTTTGAAAGATAATGGAGAAAATGTGCAGCAATAATTAAGTCAGTGCGAACTACTTGATGTTCTAGACTTCTTTTGCTGATCATGAAAAATAATCATCATGAGACTAATTATAGACCTAGTTAACGAGTTGCAAGTTTAAATCTGTAATCATATTTGTCGAAATTCTGGAAGGGATTGTTTGAGAGAATGGTTCCTTTATAGAGTATAAATCTCACTTGGTTGTGCTTCAATAGAAACCCAAGAAAACCCTGTACAGATCTAATGCTATTTAGCTATTCAGTTTAGGGAAAGCTCTGATGCCAAAGGAAGGAAAAATAGAACTCAACTGCGATGGAGATCCAGGGAAGCTTTGAATCCTCAAACAGGGGTATGGACAAAAGTACTATTGGAAAAAGCATGGCAGAAAGCTCCAATCAACTCACATCATTGCTACAACAGAGTGGAAAAAGGAGAAGCAGAGGGGCGAACGTAACGCAGGGGGACCACAAGATGAAAGGGAACTCCGCATGCGGTGTTACAAGCGGCATTCCTGCACGAAAACCAACCGTGCTCCCAAAATAAGAAAGAAGATATTGATCAATTTTGTATACAGGAATGGCAGTGTGCCTTGAATTCTGGCGTGGAAGAAGGGCCGACGCGCGGCAGCGTGGAGGCACTTCTGACATGCCGGAATTCAAGGCACTGGCGTGGAAGAAGGGCCGACGCGCGGCAGCGTGGAGGCACTTCTGACATGCCGGAATTCAAGGCACACTGCCATTCCTGCAATGTGAAGTCAGGGTGACTTAAATTCAGTGCCACTTGTCGTCTATTGAATGGGCTAGCCACAAAAACTTCAAGTGAACTCGCAGAATGTCAAGCTGAATGTCCAGCGAAAATGCAGAATGTCGTGTAAAAAATTGAGGTCAACATTCTTTAAAGAATTGTTGCTACGTGGCAGGGCGCCATTGGCTGCACGGGCTGAATTCAAAGCACCCTGACTTTACGTCTTACGTTTTGTTAAATTTATAACAACTTATCAACCTCCCCACTATATTGTCTTTTAGGAAAAACGAAACATACGAGGAGTAAAATAAGTTTCATCTAGAAATAAGAACCGATGACAAATCAGAGAGACCCGATGACAAATATTCCGTTGCTCTTCTCTTAAAGGAAAAGATTAAGGCATCTTGTAAGAGCGTAAGCATTGAGACTGCAGAACGACTGTCCACTGCTAGCTATTGTTATGACAAAGGATGCTTGATAGATGCATTGTTCTGAAATTTTATCTTTCGGACATATCCCACAGGCGCATAGCAAAAGATGGAGCAAAAACGTTGATGATAAAAATAGAAGAGCTGCCCCTAAAATCATACTTACCTGGGCGGGGTTAATCGGTGAGCAAGAAGGCCGATGGCCTAGAGCAGGCTGTGCCATTGCACCAGGGCAAGGACTGCCCTAGCATCTCCCTTAGGGGAGAGTGCACATCATAATTTGTGGTAGTGGAGGCTCGCGTTCGCGCGGCCCCCTTAAATATCTAAGAAGTTTTTCTTTGAAGTTACAATCTACCCAGGAGCGATTTGCTGGTTTTCTATTTACAGTATTCCTAAGATCAACAGTAAAGAGATGGTCAAAAGAATGAACGTATGACTTCAAGATCTAGGGTCAAGTAAGCTTATGCATATCAGCCCATTAACATTGGAATTCCAAAAGCAACTCAGAAAAGAGCAGGTTTTGGGCTGAGGTAGCGTTACAGCAGCTATCCAGGTATGGTCTTTCAAACCTATGGTGAATAGCTTTGGTATGAATTAGCTCATATGTTTAGTTAGTATTGTCAAATACTTAATTGCACGTGTCTTCAAAATTCATTTCTTTTTTGTATTCCTAGCCATTGTCGAACGTGTGGTTTGATGATCAGGTCAGCCTAGTTATTCAAGAGAGCATAAGATGCATCATAACAAATTAAACATTTGAATAGACATATCATAGAACTTTCGCACTGTTCAATCATGTATTGTGAACAGATTTACATAGCAGTGGGATAAGGAGATGTGAAAGAGCAGGCATCATAATCTCATGTCTATAAGAGAGGGAGCTGTGGTATCATTGCTCCTATATTGCAAGGCTAATGACATTCCATGTAGGTATATAATAAAGGAGTAAGAAAGAGATCAAATCAAAGTCTAACTGTTCAAAAGAAAAGAAAAGAAAAGATTATTTTAGTGGTTTTTTCATGAATGAGACCGCCTTCAGAATTAACGTTGAATGAACCATCTGAACCAATTATTCTGGTTTTGGCCTGGCTGCTTTGGCCGTCCATGGTACATTCAACTGCGTCATTGGCAAAATGATTTAACCAAGCTGTCATGCAAGGTGCCTTTGTTATACATACCACATTTTGAAACAGGAAAATCGGCATGATCCTTGCCATGAAAATGCACCCAAGGATACAGTTATCCGTCTATTATCAAGCACATTAACCAGAAGACAATTTTCTCCTCATAGACCCGTTGTTCAACTATAGTAAAATGGATGTAAGACATCCGCGTTACAAAGAGCTGATGCAGATGGCTGCAACATTGGAATCAAGGGACATGTCTGATACATGCCAGCATTGTTTACTTAAATATTAATTTTCTTTTGAAGCAATTTGGCCTTGCTATTGGACATGAAGGATCAGATTTTGTAATAAGTCAAGGTCCAACACTCTATTCCCATAGTATCCAGAACAAAAATCCGCAACAAAGACCCAGAGTATCGAACCAATGCAGAAAAATTAGAACCTTTGCCACCATGCAGGAATTGAAACTATATACAGGGACGGCACTTATGCATATGAAATACTAGTGAGCAGTTATCATCTATGCAGATGCCAAATGCTAAAGAAGGAACAATCGCTTTGTTCATGAGGTTGAACTATAAATCAAGATCTCATGCAGGCCGTGGAACTATTCATTTGTCTATTTACTAAAGAATGTCGTGTTTGTCATTTGTCTATTTACTAAAATATGTCGTGTTTGGGATCTTTATTCGTTTAACATTTTTCCTGCTTTGAATGTACATGGGTTGGAATACATCCTTTGTAGCCTGACATAAATGGTGTAAGTAAACATGCTTATAGAAGTGTCTCAAGTTATTTTCTCTGTTCCTTCTCATACCCCGCATTATTAGGCAGCATAGGATTATTTGATCCGGATGCTGATCTAACAGTACATTCAAGCATCAAACCCTTAAGCTCCATCTCAACATTGTAGAAAATGTTTCCTGCTTTCCATTGGCAAGCTCCATTATTCATTATAAGCGGAATACTACCAAATGCAAGCCGATTCGAAGAGCTCTAATCTCGTTGCATTTTGTATAGTTCTACGCAGGCAAGTAGGTGCTTTGGAATACCTCTCACTATCGAATTGCAGTAATGGAAAGGGATGTGCATTCAACATACTGGTCTACAAAAGAAAAGATCTAACGTGTGAACAAAGACTAAGCTGTTGCAATTTACAGCTTAGATTAGAGGAATGGATCAATCCATTTCTATTTAAAAAACACTGTCAAAGCTCATTCTCGTTCCATTCCTACTTAGAAGTTCTTTTGAGCTCCAATATTTATTATATATGGAAGACTACCAAATGCAAGCCAATTCGAAGAGCTCTTTCCATGGTAATCTGTAATAATGCCTAGCATCAGATACTTATCACACTGCATTTTGTATATTTCTACGCAGGAAAGTTTGTGGTTTAAAATGCCTCATTCTCTGTGTCATTGCTCTGAATATAAAATTGCAGTAAATGGAAAGGGATGAGCAATTTTGTTGCATCGGGTCTACAACTAATACCCAGATAATGGTTCTTTTATTTATTTTACAATTCACAGATTAGTAATGAAGTATTTTCTACAGCTTAGTCATGACGAAATGATAATACTTAAAATGGTCCAGTCATTTCTCTTTGGCAGTATTTATTTCTACTTGAAACTTCTTGTTGAACCCTCTAAGAGAGAAGGCATCATAAAAAATGGCATATGCCACTATTTGTGGCGATTGGCAGTATTTATTTCAACTTGGAACTTCTTGTTGAGCCCTCTCAGAGAGAAGGCATCCCAAAAAATGGCATATGCCACTATTTGTGGCGAGCACACGGTACTTTTTAGTAAAAGGCGAAAGAATAGTTCGCTTTGTGCTCATCACACGGCTTGCATGGATTTTGCATATGAGCTGCAGGATTATATAAGAAATGGTTGTCCCCATCTTGCTTTTATCCTGTGGGATACTTCGGCAACAGCCAATTTCATCGATGGTCCTTTCCTTTCTCTCAGATGATTTACATCAAGCATACAACATACAAACACTGAAATTTCAGGCATACGCAACACTGAAACACTGAAATTTCAGGCGTAGTCGTTTTCTTTTCAATACGTTTGAGGTCCGAACATGTTCTGTAGATAGTAAGAAGATAATGGCTGATAAATCTGCTTTTTCAGTTTTGCAGGCAAGAGTTTTTGTAAATAGTTGTGGATGCACTGACCTCTTACCATGCGAAATGTTCCATTATATCAAGGCCCAGGGCCTCCTTGGTGTTTGGGATCAATATTTGATTCTACTCAGACCCTTACTAGACAGGATGGCGCCCAGTGTAAGATGAATTTGCTAGAGTTTGTTATTACAAAAAATAGTTCCTTTTATTAATACTTCTCTATAGATTCTGTAGTGGAACACTTTCAGTTCACTTCTCAGGTTTGAAATTTCAGTAGGTCCTGTTTTGTTTGATCGAGTTAATGACCCTCACACGATATGCTCTACTGGATCCAAACTGCTCATGTTCAATAAGCCAATTAGTTTGCCATCAGAGGTATGCGGTCATTCGAACATCATAATTCAATCCACAGGTTTTTACTGTTGTCTATACAGCATTTGACCTTCATCGTTTTTAGGGGGCAGACAATTGTGACAAAATTGTACAAGAGTCATATTTACCAGCATCTATTGTGAAAAAACACTTAGAAGACGACTTGAGCATAACACTTGCAATGATTGCTGATAGCAATCATATCTTAGGAAACAGGTTGGAAGTTCTAAAGGTACCAGATCGTTTTTCAGGTTATTTGCAGAATTCATTCTGATATGTGTTCCAATTGTTACAGTATAAAGAAAAAAAGACATTTCTAATTTTTCCTTGTGGTAAAAATGTTGATACGGTTGGTGCCCTTGGGATTACTCAGACACATGACCGACAATGGAAACCCTTAAAATGCAATGGCTTATTCAAGTCAGCCTCATTATCGCATCCAATTCTTCAGGTGCTTCTTTGATATCATTATTAATTGGCTGTTAAGCTACCCTTGGAATTTGAATGATGGTTTGCTTTCTTTTTGGATAATATTTGGCTCCTCTAGACAACCACACATGGAATGTCAGTGGGGAAAAGTTTTTCATGGCCCGTGTCTAAAGTTGATTTTAGAAGAATGGTATCACATGTAAGTATACTCTTCCAGTAACATGGTTGAAAATGGGTTGAAAGGCATATCCCTTTCAAACCATTTACTAAAGCATAGTGCAATTTTGGCTTTGCGGGCTTGGACTGAACGCACACAACTTAGTCTTTCGTAGATATGTTTTTATTATATGTCTATAGGAATAGCATCTTTTATTTAATACTATTTGGCTACGTTGCAGCAAATACACATATACAAAACGAGTTTGCTGCTATTTTGGATACTGGGGATGTGCATATTTATGACATTCAGGCTGGCCGCATGCAATGTGGAAATTTGCCTGTGAAAAAGCTTTTGTACAACGATGTGGCTGGCAAACATTTCTGTGAGGATAAAGGTTCAACACGAAGCTCTTTATCTGGATTTCCTAGTCTTCTTCAAAAGAAGTTAAGCAGTCTTGAAGAGCATTGCTTTATGTGGATATCTTTATGACCAAGAACATTCCTGGGGTGTAAGTGCAGTTTTAGAATAACATGTTTAACAACAGTCCCTGTGAACTGTCCTACAGCTAGAAACAAAAGATAGCTTAGTCATATATTTAAATCCAATCTTTGCTTTCTTATTATAAGTGTTGATTAATAACGTAAAGCTCCCTTCTTGGCATTATTTGGACCATCAATCCTTTTCTACGTAGGTGGCACAATTATATGGAACCTATTTACCATGTACAACTATTTAGCGAATGAAGAGGAAGGAGCCTTGTACATGACTGCGCCGTTCTATTATAGACAGAACCTTGGATGGACTGGATCAAAACCCTGTTGGAGAAAGCTATTTGTATCATGCATGCATACAGGCTTGTTTGTATCAAGAAAAAGAGTTTGATTATTTATTAAAAGGCAGACCAAAGCTTATATATTCTGGATTTTCAAGTCCTTAATTCCAAAAAACGTCTGAAACAATGGCATGAATTTCTGTCTGAAAGGTTGCTAAATCATGATGGCAATCTGATGCAACATTTACTGTTTTATATTTTTATATTCCTACTATAAAACAAATAAATTTATTGCACACATGTACATGAACTGAGTTTGTAAACATTGGCATATAATAAGATGCCTTGCAAGTACAATCAAGTGCTGCTGTGTCCAGAGAATCCTTGATACCAGAGAATCCTTGCGAGGATGAACTGTCCTGGATTGGAGAACGAAGAACCATGTTGCATGCTCCCCTGAGGTAGCATTGGAATTCGTTCCATCCATGGCAACTGGTTTAGCATTGGCAACTGGGTGTCTAATTGTAAAATTTTAGAATGACAACCTGCACACCTCGTAATGAGCAGCATCAGGTTATCATGCTAATAGAATAAATAAACATATAATTATAATTATATGACATGAATCAACCATTTCAGTAGCCTGGTTTAACTAGAAAATATATGGACTAGGTTTGACAGTTTGATTCTAGAATTGATTATCCTATATAATGAATGGGGCAAACAACTGAGAACCTCCATCACTCACTTCACGATTGTAAGGATGGAGTCATTCTGCTGGTTAATCTCAGAGACCTTTTCCATTGCTGCTTGAGAGCTGTCATGTTAAATGTTGATCATGGTTGATCATGGTATGCATAATGTCCCACACATTCCCTTTTCTATGAACTAAGTTGCCAATACAGCTTAATGAAACTTGCAAAGTAATGCAGTAAACAATTACAGTCATCTGGGTTTAGATTTGTCTCTTGCAAATCTCTCTAATTCTCAATCCTTTCTTCATCACACACTTCCATTTAAACAGTTTCTGAAGCATGCAGTAATGCTCTGTTACTAAGCTATAAAACACAAGAAGAAATTCAAGTAGAAGAACATAAGGGTTGAATACCTATTCGGAAGGCAAATAATCCGGCAAATCAATTTCTGCAACTACTCCATCGAATGCTTTTTCCTTGGAAATCCCTTTTCCCTGACTTCCTTCCGTTTGGAAATTTTGGTACGTGGCGTGTCTATGTGGCATCCAATTGCCATATCGTTGAATGCTTCGTGCAGAAAACCTATTTCTTTTAGGCGACTTTAGTGCCACGTCAACAACAGAAAATAAAAAATTTCAAACGTAGTGGAATCTCACCTTAAGTTTAGCTTCTTTCTTTCGTGTACAAAATGGTTAATGGGAAAATTGTCAAAATAAACAACCTAGTTACTAAGATAGATAGTACTTTTTACTTAATATTGAACTTCCCAATTGCACAATAATAATAATAATAATAATAATAATAATAATAATAATAATAATAATAATAATAATGTTTATTAACGTCCACGGGAGCCCGTAGGCTATGGGACAACAACCATATCTAGTACAT
>JAANSK020091797.1:0-16273 GCA_011763485.2 Isoetes engelmannii | reverse complement strand
ACAACAACAACAACAACAACAACAACAACAACAACAACAACAACAACAACAACAACAACAACAACAACAACAACAAGCAAGCAAGAAGAGAAACTGAGTTTCCGTCATTTGAAACAGCTATTGACATTGAGGAAGATGACTTTGAAGATAGTGAAGAAAAGCGAGTGGTAGTGACAGTAGGTCATCATCGTGAGAGATTGTGGCCACGCGTTTCAAGGATGATGACGAGCAGCCGATAACTTGTCAGATTAGAGTCAGACGACAGCAGCAGCAACAATGCAACCGACATTGAAATGGACACAAAGGTGGACTTAAAGACATAGAGATTGAAGTTGAAATCCCTGCCACCTGTAAAGGGGTACGGGTACATGGAAGCAGCAGCTCTCTGACTCGAGCAAGAAAGAGACGACTTGGAAGTAAAGATTTTCGAAAAAGGAGGTTAGCGCTTGATGATCGTGAGGGGGATGATGATATATTACTAGTTCTAGCCACGCACGAGATTTTGGTTTAGGGTAGAATATTACACGAACTTCTTTGGTGGAATGTCAATTGCAATACAAAGATTTGGACAAATGTAACACCAACTTCTTTCCTTTATGTCAAATGGAATACAAAATTGTTGTTACCTTAATTAAAACAAGGGACTGTGCATCAGTAGTTCTTTTGCAAGTAAATTGTGTAATACAAGTATTTGTTGTCCACAATATATGAGTCAGGTCCTTACATACCCATGCATAATATGTCCATCCATACAAGCATCCAATTCGTGGGTCCAAGCCCGAGGTACATGTTTTCCATGGTGTTCAAGGCCTCTATTTTGTCAAAAATATTTGTTGTCTGATACTTACATATTCACAAAGTACTTATAACCAAAGTATATGAGTCTCATAGTCTCTCATAGTATATATGCCCAAAGTCTAGAGTTTTCAAAGTTTCAATAGTTACGACATCCACAAATTTCAATAAGTTTCGATAGTTACAACATCCACAAGTTTCCAATAGTACATGTCCAGGGTTTCCAATAGTTACAATGTCCTCGAGTTTCCAATAGTACATGCCCAAAATTTCGACAACCAAAATAGGTGTTGTTGTACACAACTTACACAAAGTACATATCCCAAGAATTGCATGCCCAAAATATACACATACTTCAATATCAAGATTCTATGCCAGCTCAAGCGGGTGGCTCTTTGGGTTATTTTTCTGAAAGGACATTCTCATATAAGGAACTGGCTGATGTTACTTGGATTGTGCCTTGCATCTACATCCTCGATCTCAGCCCTGCTTGCCACCCTAAATGCCCATTCTCCAAGATAATATAAAAACCAAGCCACTCCATAGGCATCAAAGTTGGTGAACGAGTTGGTAAAACCCTTGTCATCCCCGCCATAATACAAGTCAGGATCACACCAGAGGGTTCTCAGTCTCTGTTCCTCAATCTCATTTTCTTGCCGTGCCATCGGGGAGCCTTCTGTATTCCAGCCTGAATACTTTGATGCACTCGCCAACATAGCGGCATAATACAAGTCAGGATCACACCAAAGGGTTCTTAGTCTCTGTTCCTCAATCTCATTTTCTTGCCGCACCATCGGGGAGCCTTCTGTATTCCAGCCTGAACACTTTGATGCACTCGCCAACATAGCGGCATTTGCCCCAATCACATATGCCAGTGTAGACCTTGGTCTCGTTGATACGAAGCAACACATTTTCAGGATGGATCTCCATGTGCACAATCCCTTTCTTGTGCAGTTTGATCAAGCCACTTAAAAAACTTGTTGCCAAGTTATCTACATTTTTTGCAATCAACAACTATATGTGGCGGATCCGCATTAGTATCTCTACATCAATTTCAGAGGCAGGGATCGGCTGCCTCATCTTCCTCCGTGCGTGGTTGGAAAATTCATTCTCTCTATGCCTTTTGAACAAGTCTACTACTGACCCATAGTTCCAATAAGGCTGAATTAGGCCTTGACATCGCT
Organism: Isoetes engelmannii; assembly: GCA_011763485.2. NCBI lineage: Eukaryota > Viridiplantae > Streptophyta > Lycopodiopsida > Isoetales > Isoetaceae > Isoetes > Isoetes engelmannii. Next base: position 14,294 of record JAANSK020091797.1, on the reverse strand, counting down.
TCCCTCCATCGCTTTCCATCGTCGTGCCAATGCAACGTATAAGAGCCTCATGCCTGATTTGCATGCTACGTTCTTGTCATGAAGTTTGGCAAAGTCATCTGCTTGCAAGTTGCCATCATCTGCATGATGTACTTAACAACGTAGGCTTGGTCCCTAAGGAAGCTGGACCCTAGAATTTGATATTTGTAGACTTTTCCATATGCACCACCTCCCACTTGTGTCTTGTTCACCAGGTTGGCATTATTGGCCCAGGAAAGCCATTGGATCTTGGCATCCACCAACTTTTGTTGTTCCCACTCCCTCTGGGTCTTCCTCGAATGTTGTGCCATTTGAGAGACCAGTGCTCTCTTAATAACGTGGGGGGTATGGTTATCCTCTTGGCCTTTCTCATATTCCACAGCTTGGTCCAAATTTCTGCATCGTCCTTCAACTGGTCCCTGGTAATGGGGCTTGTTACATTAGCCAATTCTACTTCATGTTCCCCATGACTCGTTGGATGTTACAACCACCCATTTGTGTATGTTGTTCTCCAACATGTTGGGTTTCTCCAGCTTGATTGCGCGCATGGCAAGCCCTTTGGCCGAGTCCATAACACCCCCCAAGAATTATGTCCAGAGGTCCTCCCTACCCAGACACTCCTCCATCTCAGCCCCTAAAATCTGCAAGACTCAAAGGCATAGCCAGCTTACCAAGTCCATCTTCACATTCTCTAATTTCTCATTGGGCCTTCCCCTCTTCTTGGGCCTCTACTGGTTGGACTCCCGGTCATGCGGAGGTACAAATGCACTTGGGGGGTTCAGTGCTGGTATGAGTGCGCTTGCGTGGACCTAACCCTCCGGGTTGTGAGCTACTGCTGGGACTGCTAGGCCATCATTGGCTTGGGATTGGCTACCTGATGCCTCGGTTTCTGGATTTATGATTAAGGGCTACTTGTTATTCTCAAAGTATATAGTGTACTATATTGACGTACAATGCCTCCAGTATCTACATGTAATACAACAAGGAACACATGTTTAGATGATCTGCATAAGAATGAAATGATTAATTAATAAACGAAGCAAAGAAGCTCTATACTTTGACTCGTTGACTCTATAATCAAACATTACCTTTACAACCCCATGGAAGAGGCCAAGTCTGACTACCGTGAACCCCCCTGGTTCCCCACTCCTCGAGTCCATTGGACTCCCCACGCCAGACTCGCGTTGTGCAGTTCCTAATCATTCCCAGAACGACTCTCCATGGTGTTTCTTTCTTGAGATCCATGATCTCTTATATAGGATACGCACTCTTGTGGCATGTTGCCACGCATTGCATGTATGCATGCATGTAGCCTCCTTGGCACCTCCTTATGCCACTTATCCCTTAAACTCTAATCCTTAGGTTTAATGGTCCTATATGACATAAGGACCAACATATGTATATAACATATGGCTTATGACCTAGGGCCTAGGGTTCACGATAGCCAGACTTGGTCTCTTCCATGGGGTTGTAACATTACCCTAGGTGGACTAACTACATTAAAAATGCAAAAGTGTACATGAGCAAACACATGTTGACGAAGTGCAACTGCTTCTATGTTTGCAAATATGGGTCCGTCCATTATTACAGTTGCTATTTTTGTTTCGGTCCTTCTAGTTTGCTATAGGGTTCCTTGGTTGATCTGGTATAAATAGTTCAAGGGATGACTTGAAGTGATCAGGTCAATATTTACTACTACTACCACTACCACTACCACTACCACCACTACTACGTGGAATTCATACACTATAATGCTTATGTACCATTCAAGTGCGTGCCGGCATATGCTCCAACCTCCGGTTCAATACTGGACATTCGTCAATAGTACTAATGGAAGTGAGGGGCATACAAGGGCACGTGCTTTGGGAGCATCATCAAGACCACAGCCACGCACCATAGAACACTAACAGAGTAGCTCGTGGTAATGCTAGGTAGCGTATACCTCATTGTCTCGACAACACGACCCTGATCCAAGAGTGCACATGGTCAATCAACCCAAGCTCTATGGTGCACGAGAATAAATCATGGTGCAGCCAAGCCAGGCTGGCCCATGAGGTTCAGTGGACCCTACTAGCTAGGACGCTAAGATAATAAGATCTCTGGGACCTGTGATTCCAAGATAATATATGGTATAAATACGTATATTATACTGCTCATGTCTCAAGTACATGCCATATGTACGACATGTACACATTAGTCGGTATAAGATACCCCATGGGGTGCGTACCTCTAGACCCAATATATTGCGAATGTTGCAACATGTGAATATATTAAGCTAACTGCCACATGGCGCAACTACATGACCTATCCTTTTATTGGCAACCCTAAAAGGGTGTACCCTAAAGGTACCCCCCCCTATAAAAGGGGAGAAACCCTAAAGCGTCCAACCCCCCCCCCCTCCTTTTTGAGCATCGAAATCAGCGCCAGGTCGCCATCAACAAGTCGCATTTCGCAAGTCGCCCTCCTGCACCCATTCTTGGGAAGCGTGCCTTCTCCAGTCACCTCCAGCAACCTCGAGCTCAGAACAGCCACCTCGGTCGCTGCCATGGAAGCATTCATAGAAGAAGTGCCCCCCGGCCAAGGACCCGATAGGTGCTACCGACCCCATTTCAATTCATAGAATAGCCATTGACCATTCTTGTCCCTATTCAATCCATAGATGCCAAGAACTGACCAATGAACTCTAACCATGAATGTTCAGGTAAATTCATGTTCTATTATGTTATTTAGATTCATTGTTGTTTATCATGGATGATATATTCGCACTCCTACGTATTGGGAAGGGGGATAGAGACCCAAGGCTTGTAGTATGATGATCCTAGTTGTAGCCTCATTCATACCCAATTAATGCGGCCTGTGCATAAGAACCCGCCTGCGCTGTGGGTGGCAGGCCCAGACCGGCTGACAAGGAGGAATTTGTCCTATAGCGGTTGGTCCCTCTAGTGTAAGGCCTACTGGGGAACATTGTCAGCTAGGCCTAATACCACTATGCACTGCATGAGGCTCTTGGTATGGGCTCGACACCTCTGGGTGGTGAGGCCACCTTCAATGGGGTTGAAGTCGTATACGGGCAGTCGTAACCCTCTAGCTTGCCTGTTATGGGCATGTGTTCTCTGGAAGGAGAAGTCCCTTCCTGCCTCATCGGGACTAGGGAGATGCAACCTAGGAGTAGCCCCTTTGGTTATGCACCCGGGCAGGCTATGGTCAGGTCCCAATAATTATCAACCTATCTGCAAAGTATGCACAGGAGGGGCAGATGAAGTGGACTACCCCGTGACCATGTTCTAGGCCAGCCAAATCCATTGCCATGAATTTTGTCTGCATTGAACTCTGGAGACTCCGAGCCAACAGTCATACCTTGAGTCTGAGCCTTGGATAGGATTTGCTATTGTTGTTATGTTGATATATTGTTGTCATGTTGATATGGTGATCTCCACCATTCGAGGTGGGTTTATATGTATTATGTTGTTGTTGTTGTTGTATGTTTTCGCATTGCTAGGTGGATCCTGAAGGAGACCGGATAAATGACACGTCCAGTCCTCCAAGGAATTCTTGCTCACCATCAAGAATCCCACGTCAGATGGACGGCCTTTCATTGGTAGCATGGCGACGAGGGGGAATCTCCAGTTATTATACGATGAGAGCATCGTATATTAGCGGGGTACGCCATAATGGTATCAGATCAATGATCTTGGTAGACCAAGATCGAGCACTGGCCAATTCCCTACAGGACTAATTTTCTAGCTAAATTCCAAGTCTTTGAAAATTCTTCCAAGCCAGAACCCCGTTTTCGGGAAAAACAATTTCCCAACCGTCTAGCAAGAATTAGTGAGCCAGTGCCCGACGACTCTCAAGTAGTGCGAATGGTATTTGTGAGACTCTCACAAGCCCGTTTCGCACACGGTAAGAGTTATCCACCTATTTAGGATTTTAAGTAATCCAAAATAGTAAATAACTCTTGAAATCTAGCTTAAAATAATTAGTTAAGCTGTTTTGTATAGTTAAAACACAAAAATAATAACATAAGAGAAAAATTGAGCCCATGAATCTCAGCTAGCACGAATGGCACTTTTGAGACTCTCACAAGCCTGTTTCGCGCACGGTGAGAGTCGTCGCGGCGTTGATACCCATCTCCTCTAATTTTGTTGAAGCAATATGATATAATTATATCTTAAAAACAAGAAATTTTCAATTTGACCTAAAATTTTTAGGGCTTTTCTAATAAATACTGGACCCTACGGCTCTCAATTCATGAAAAATCCAATCGCAAGCTCGCTCTTCAATAGTTAGCCGATTTCTAGGCACCAATTCTCTGATCGACGAGCCGTTCGTCACGGCTCGCACTAAGCAGACAGCAAGAATCATGGAGCCGGAGCCCAATGACAATGCCCAAGTGCGCGCTCATAAGCAGAGGAGGAGAGAGAAATGTACCAAGGCATCTGAGGACCCAAGAGCTTCCCAGCAGCAGGAAGAGCAGCAAGCCATTGTCCCAATCCCAACAAACCCGCCTGCTAGACCTGCAAAACCCGGCGTGGTGATCGGAGAACAAACCCCACAATGCAAGTCTAAGAACAAGATCAAGAAGTTCGGGGCCAATGTTGCACAAGAAGATGGGCATGGAAAGTGGAACCCCGGCCACTTCCTCGGGGGAGCCCGATGACTACTTTCGCGAGCTCAACTGGATCTTCAGGGGCAAGGGCACCTCTAGGGGTCAGCAAAATCTGGAACACCAGGAGGAGCAGCAGCAGCAGAAGCAAGAGCAACAATAGGAGCAGCAGCATGAGCAACAACAACAAGAACAGGAACAGTAAGAAGTGCAGCAGGAACAACAAGTTGCCGAACCACTGCACTACCCTAAGTTCGAGCTACCTGAAACTACGAAGAAGGGAAAGAAATGGGTAGAAGCTTATACCCTGCGACCTGGGCAGAGGTATAAGTAGAAGCTAATGGAGTACAACAGATATATGGCGGCACACAAAGCCTACTCCAACTATTACAATGCACATCGGGTAAGGTTCGTTTAAGGGGTTAGGCCAACAAGAGATATGAGATATGAATCCCCTTCAACCCTCACCTGATCCTCCGGCAACACCTAAGAAGCCAATAAAGAGGAATCGTACCTCCACCTACCCCAGATCACTGCGAGAGATCCGCCATTTTCAGAGTACCAATTTATTGATCCCTTGTAGTACCTTCGGCAAGCTTATGAAGGAGGTAATGCAGCAATATCAGCCATGATTCCAAGTCATCTCTTGCATGGTCATAGCTACACAAGGGGCATCAGAAATAGAGTTAGTGCAGATGTTCGACGACGCCAACAACTGCGCTCTATACGCTTGAAGGGTAACTATTATGCCTCGGGATATCTGCCTGGCTAGATACATCAAAAGACGTCGAGGATAAACAATTATAAATAAACTTTGATGTAAAAACGTTTGTTAGTAATAAAATTTTGGGTTTTTTAAATGTTTTTGTGTAATTTAAAAGTTAAATTGTCGGGAAAATTAAGTTGGAAAATCCGACGACTCTCAGGTAGCGCGAGTGGCTCTTGGAGACTCTCACAACCCGTTTCGTGCACAGTGAGAGTCGTCACCCCTAATTCACAAAATATTCACCCAAGCAAGCAACCAATATGCTCAGTAAGCTTCACATGACACATAGAGTTCATTTATGTATTTCAAATTAAATTTTGGATACATTTTCCCTTAAAAACACCCCACGACTCTCAGCTAGAGCAAAAGCCCTCATACGTACATTTCGCGCACGGTGAGAGTCCTCTACCAAATTCTTCACAAAGTTGACTCCTAAACCAAAAGTGTGTGTTAGACATTCTGCAAATTAGGCTGAATCAAGCCAACTACGCTAGAAAACCCTGCAAATAGCCAACTTTTCACCAACCCTAAAAATTTCCCTAGAGTTTTCCCTATAAATACCACCTCATTTGTGCATATCAGCAACTTGTGACCTTGCTCCTCCCAGTTAGGCGATCTTATAAAGTACTCAGGCGCTCAAGCTCTTATTCGACACAGTCTTCTTCATCATCCTCATGGCAACTTCTTCATTCACTTCCTGGTACAACACCACCAGCCATGTCAAAGAGGTACTAGTAGATCAATTTTACCAAGTCTTCCAGCACACGCTTGACCTCCAAGCTACACTTACTGCCACGCCTTTCTACCAGAATATCATCGCAGATTTTCATGCTAGAGTAGAGGTCCATGCTAGACAAGTTCCACCCTGCGATGGCCTTTGGTGGAAAAGCCTTGATTGTAGTAGATAGCATCATGAAGGCTTTGCAAAACAAAGCCTCCCACATGCCTAATTATATGTCTGTGGGCCACAAAGGTGTCTTATATTTCACCTTAACTGCAACACTAGCCATTTTCCTAGCCTGCAAGGATGAGAATGTAGTGGGCCAACCACCCATCAAAGCCATAGAGCCTAATCCCTTAGACTCCAAGAAGGATGAGCAGCTATTACTTGAATACGAGGAAAATGTTTCGGAACAACAACAACAACAACAACAACAACAACAACAACAACAACAACAACAACAACAACAACAACAACAACAACAACAACAGGATGAAGAGTTAGAAGATGTGGAAGACATAATCGACATCCCCTCCGATGAAGAGGAAGAAGCTAGAATGCAACTGCAGGTTCAACAACAACACAACCTGTGGGTACCCGAAGAAGCCGGATTGGGAATAACCAGTCTTACCCCAATCATTGTAAATGGAGAGGAATATCTATTCCTAAATGACATCAAGCATCTACCACAGTGTCAATCAGATAACTACACGATGGATGAACTGTTAGCTCTGCTCCTCTTCGACAAGGACTATGATGACTTCATTGACCATCATACGGAAGAATTCACAGAGACTTACAGGGGAACTAGTATGCCAACAAAGGATGCCTTCCTCGGGATGAAAGGACGCATGCTCGAGCATAACGAGCCATTAGACGAAGAACTTTATGCGATTCAAGATAGGCTTGGATCAGGGAGAAAACCACAACCATCCTCCACCCAAACAGTTCTTCCACCAACTCTGAGCGAAGAGAACGCGGGGGCACCAAGCTCAACATCTACAGGTCTATGCAAGCAGATTACAGAGACCTATGGGCAGTGCATGTTAATGATTATGCATCTCATCATCCGAAAGGAATAGCCAGATCTATGGAATGACAACAAGAAGTGGCACTAAGGTATTACCTGCCACTTATAATCGACCGGTTGATCGTCTTTCACAAGACCTTCAGCCTGAGGGGCGCAGAGGCAGTATACCTGCTCATTGCTTTATCAGGTTATGGCAGGCACACCCAATTGGCTGATAACATTGACCATATCATTTTGGTGAGGAGGGCTATAGCACTCTATGCTTTTGATTTTGCTATACCCCAACCTCAGAATGGGATGCCTAGCTGTTACTGCAGCCCATACTTCACGAGGCAGTCCGAAAGAAGTGACAGCAGCCATTCGATGAGGAACAACCCAGAGCACCCTTCTTAGGCTTGGTGGAAGGATCAAACGACTCTCACCATACGTGAAATGGACTTATGAGGATCTCATAAGTGGCTTTCGCGTTAGCTGAGAGATATGGGGTGTTTTTGATGGAAGTTGCATTCAAAATTTAATTTGAAGTACAAAATTGAACTCTACATTTCTTTTGAAGCTCATTATACATATTGGTTGCATGATTGGGTAATTATTTTCTAACTTATGGATGACGACTCTCACCATGCGTGAAACGGGCTTGTGGAGTCTCACAAGGGCCATTCGCGCTAGCTGAGAGTCGTCGAAAATTTTGACTCTATTTATTCGACTTTTTAACTCTTCAATTATGCAAAAACATTAGAAAAATAAATATTTATTACTAAAAGCAATTGTTTACATAGAAACTTGTTACAAATAGTCATCCATGATGGCTTTTGATGAAGCGTGCCAGAACCGGGCATGACCGTTACCCTATATATGGGCATGTAGCATGCAATTGTTGGCATCATCGAACATCTGCACCAACTTCGTTTCATCTGCTCCCTGCGTAGCTATCACCATTTGGGAGGTGGCTCGGAATCCCGGATGGTAGGTCCGCACTACTTCTTTCATGAGTCTATGAAAAGTGCACGGGGGATCAAAAAGTCGGTGCTCCGCTGCAAATGTCGGATCTTCTGCATCGATCGAGCATATGTTGATGTCCGCTTTCTCTTAATCGGCTTCTTTCGAGCTACGGGAGGATCTGGTAGGAGCCAGAGGGGGTTAAGGTCTCTCGTTGGCCTGCCGCCTACAACGAATCTTATCCGATGTGCCTCATAGTATTATGAATAGGCCTTATGCATGGGCATGAGCTTGTTGTACTCTGCTGGCTTCTCCTATACCTCGGTTCTGGTCTCAAGGTATATGATTCGACCCTCTTCTTCCCCTCCTTGCTAGATTCTGGCATTGGGAGTTTGGGGTAGAGCGGGGGGTTCGACAACCTATTGTTCAGGTTGTTCATCTGGCTGCTCTTCTTGGTGGGGCTCCTCGGCCTGGGGCTCGGGGTTGGGTTGCTCCTGATCCTCATGGTTAGGGTGAATTCTGAAGGTACCCTCTCTTGAGAATACGCCCTCCAGTTCTCGAGTATATTCATCTGACTCTTCCGATAAGGTGGATGGAGGTCCTCCTTTTTTCCCCGATTTCTTGCCATGTTTCCTCCCGAAGTGTTTATCTATTTGTTTAATAGTGGTATGTTGAGGAGGTCTCTCACCAATTACAACGCCCAGACCTGAACTTCGAGCTGGTAGATCCTGCACGTTCTTGGACCTCCTTTCCAATCGCCTCTGCTTGCGATCCCGATCCTGAGCACTGGTGTCGGGGTCGGACTCAATCATTCTCGCAGTCTGTTTGGTGCGTGGCATAACGAACGGAATTACAACTGCGCAAGGGGCGCCTGAAAATCGGCTTGGTGATGAAGAGCGGGCTCGCGATTGGGTTTTTCGCAAATAAGAGTCATCGGGCCGGGTATTCATAGAAAAAACCATAAAAATTTTAGGTCAAATTATGAAGTTACTTGTTTCTAGGATATAGTTATACCATATGTCTTAGCAAAAAGAGAGGAAAGAGGTAATAAAAATGAGACGACTCTCACTGTGTGTCAAATATGTTCATGAGAAGTGCCATTCGCGCTAGCTGAGAGCCGTGCGTCCAAATTGTTCTATCAATTATGACTTTTGTGTTTTAATTACAGAAATCAGCTCAACTAATTAATTTAAGCTAGATTTGACTAGTAATTTACTATTTTGGGATACTTTTAACCTACAATAGGTGGTCGACTCTCACGGTGTGCCACACAGGCTTATGAGAATCTCATAAGTGTCATCGGCACTAGTTGAGAGTCGTCGGACATTGGCTAACTAATTTTCTTAACGGTTGATTTTTTTTTTCCCAAAAACGTGGTTCTGGCTTGGATGTGTTTTCCAAGACTTAGAATTTTATCTAGAAAATTAGTACTACAGAGAATTGGCCAATGATCGATCTTGGTCAACCAAGATCATTGCTCTGGTACCATTGTGGCATCCCCGGCTAGTATACGATGCTCCCATCGTATAAGAACTGGAGATTCCCCCTCGTCGGCCCTACTACCAACAAAAGGCCGTCCATCTGAAGTGGGATTCTTGATGGTGAGCAAGAATCCTACGTGGGAGGACTAGACGTGTCATTTATCCCGTCTCCCTCAGGATCAACCTAGCAATGCAAAAGCATACAATATAAGTACATAATAATATAATACATACAAACACACCTCGAAGGATGGGGTTCACCATAACATCATAAGAATAACATATCAACATAAACAACAGTGGCAGATCCTACCCCAGGCTCAGACTCAAGGTATGACTGACGGCTAAGGGTCTCTAAAGGTCAATGTAGACAGAATTCATGGCAATGGATTTGGCTGGCCTAGAACATGGTCATTGGGTAGTCCACTCCATCCACCCCTGTGCATACTTTGCAGATAGGCTGATAAGTCTTGGGGCCGGACCATAGCATGCCCGGGACATAACCGAAGGGGCTATCTCTGGGTTTCATCTCCCCATTCCCGATGAGGTAGGAAGGGATCTCTCCCTTCCAGAGAATCCATGGCAATAGCAGGCGATCTAGAGAGCCACTGGTTCTACATGACTTCATGGTTCTACCCATTTAAGGCGGCCTCAATGTCCAAGAGGTGTTGAACCCATATCTTAGCCACACACAATGCATAAGGTATTAGGCCTAGCTCACAGCATTCCCCGGAGGGACCAACCACTATTGGATAAGTTCCTCCTTGTCAGCCGACTAGCCCCGCCACCCACAACGCAGGCGGGCTCTTATGCACAGGCCGCATTTAATTGGAAATAAATGAGACTACAACTAGAATCATCATTCTACAAGGTCTGGGTCTCTACCCCCTTTCCCAATACACAGGAGTGCGAAAAGATAATCCATCAATGAATCACCATGAACCCAACATGAATCTACCTAAACATACATGGTTAGGGTTCATTGGTCAGTTCTTGACGTCTAAGGATCAGGTCAGGCCAAGAACGGACAATGGGTTGATTTACACATTCTAAGAATGAAAGATACACAGGTTGCACCTACTGGATCCCTGGCTGGCCGGCATTCCTCTGAAGGCATCCATGACAGCTGCTGTCGGAAGTACTGAGAACGACCGAGGTGACAGCTGGGTAGACCGAGAAGCTTGAAATGATGGGGCGACTGCAGTAGGTGCAATTCCCAAGAATGGTTGCTGGAGGTGACTCGTTGAAGGCGACTGCTGGGCACAGATCTCGATGCTCCAAAGGGGCCGCTGATCATGATGCTGCAAAAGGGGGTGCTTTAGGGTTCCTCCCCTTTTATAGAGGGGATACCTTTTACGGTACACTCTTTTAGGGTAGGCAAGGAAAGGTCAGGTCATAGGTTGCGCCATGTGGCGGTTAGCTTAATATGTTCATATGTTGCAACATGTGCAATATATTGGGGTTTAAGGGTTGCGCCACTCCATGGGTATCCTATGCCGACTAGGTGTACATGTCGTATGTACAACATGTACTAATGATGTGGGGAGTACAATATATGTATTTATATCGTATGTTATCCTAGAATGTCACAAATACTGGGTGCAAGCTTGAGCCCAAGAGCGTGTGTGCATCGGATTGGGAGCATCTACTCCAAACTTTCCCCCAAGCCATGGAGATGCCAAGAGCAGGAAGCTATTAGCTCAAGAGCATGTATTTGGAGTATAGATAGTTCATTTGAAAGGTATGATTCTGGATATGTTAGGTGGTTTTATCTAAAAGAGAGCCATTCTAGAACCTTCAATTCTGATCATAAACCCTAATTAGTGAACCCTAACTGTAAGTCAGAAGCATGTGATTGGGATTAATTGTGTCTATCTTATTTTTCAAGTTACAAATGTTCTAAGATGATGGTTGATGATTGTTGCACCTCTTGAGCATGAGGGAAGGCGACTAGAGACTTAGTAGCCATAGTAGATGATCTCCTAGCTTAGACTAAATATCCGTATCTAGTATAGGTCGCTTTAGTTGACTTACATGAAATACAGGATGGATCCCAAGGTCCTGCGACAAGCTCAACTCATATGCCATAGGACCTAATCTTTTCAAAATTTTAAAGGGTCCGACATAACGCGGGGTAAGCTTAGGCACCCATCCTTTCACTAAAGGTCTTAAAGTATTCACCCTTAGTGATGAAGAATACACCACCTTTAGAAAGACATAAGCACCTTCCCTATAGGAGACCTCTCATCTATGTTTATTAGCATTAGACTTGTATCTATGTTGGGCGCTTTGCAAATCCTGCTTGCATTGTCGTAGTATTGCATCATATCATGGAGCATGTTCACAGCTGCTTTGGTTTTGAGATACTTATGCATCCCAGCATAAGTTCTCGGGTTCCCACCCATCATTGCTACAAAGGGCATCATCTTGATCCCCGTATGATGGCTATTATTGTAGGTAAACTCCAAGTATGGCAAATAATCTTCCCACTTAGATTGTTTCTCATGAACAAAACTTCTCAACATATCCTCAGGAATCATGTTGATTCTCTCAGTTTTTCCATTAGTCTGCGGATGATTACCACTGCTCATACGCAACCGCATTTTCAACCCCTTCTTCATGTATAGGTGGTTTCATGGTTCTACCTATTGGACTATTAGTCCATTTGATACTCTATAGCTTGAAGGTCTTTCTTCTTCTTACAAGGAAGTTGTGCATTTCTTAATAATGAAGTTGCTAGGATAAAATGTGGTATAGATGGAGTATGGGCCGAGTTAACGCGAGGGATGAAGCTTGGACTTTCTTTGTTCTGTCCACTGCATTTTCGGAGGTGGATCTTAAAGGGGTATCTTCTTTAGGCCTATGAAAAGCAGTCTTGGAGATGGCGTGCATATTGGTGTTCTTACTTTTTACTTCACACTTGGGTGGATTGTGCTGAAATGCTTAGGATACCAGGCTACTTTGAAGCCACAATTAAATGTATTTACGTACTATATTATTATTAATATAAACATAAAAATCGTTCATTCAAAAAAGAGAAAAAAAAAGGAAAATGCAGTCATTTTCCGGAAGCTCATGCTACTTCTACTCTACTAGTAGATGCATAAACACAATAACCATTTAGTCAATAGCTTCACAACAATCAATTGAAAACTTGGTTTCCCAGCAAGTCTGACAAAGAAAGCACTAGCCATGTCTTGTATCAAAGCACTATCTCCTGAAAGTCTAGATAGGCAAGGATATTATTACTTAGACAAAGAAAGCACTAGCCATGTCATGTATCAAAGGACTATCTCATGAAAGTCTGGATGGGCAAGGGTGTTTCTACTTAGTGCATCACATCGAAAGTCTTCTTTACGAGTTTTGACATAGATTAGGAGTACAGATAGACTTCATTGCTATATATTTAGTTTGGAATATGCACAAGGCCATGATACTACATGCCATAAATAAAAAAAACCCCCACAACTTACAGCCAAAATGAGCAAAGCACACGCAGGTCATTCCAAAATATGCATGCCCCAAAGGCGTAATACAATTTTATATGAAACAAACCATGTGAATTCATATACATTGATCAAATCTTAGGACCCCATTCACGTGGGCAACTCTCCTTCGATAACACCTTGTTTAAAGGTCAGGTACTAAGGGGTTGCACTCGTAGAGGGGCATAGAGGAAAAGAAGAATTTTATGCTTCGAGGAAGAATTGCTGAAGCACTGGCAATTGTGTGGGGAAAAAAAAATCTTAAACTAGCCTTGATCCCTGAAAAGAAATAACCAGAATGCTAGTGCCTGCTGAAACGTTATAGCTTCCAAGAATCTATGACAAATTGCAGATCCTTCTGAAACCCAAAGGAGCAACGACTCACACCTTGATTCGAAATAAGAAAATGACATCTTCAGATTCTAGGCTCGCAGCAACCAGGGGCAATCAGAACACCTAAACTTAGAAACAGATGAACAAGGGGCAATCAGAACACCTATACTTAAAAATAGATGCAAGAACGACTCACTGCTGGCCCAAAATGAAGTAAACGTTCCAAAACGCTACAACCTAAATGCTTGAACAAGGCTCCAAAAAAAATCCGTAAAAGTAGGGCAGAGGAAATTACTTGATATTATAGAGGTTCTTAAAAGCTGTAATTTCCTGTGCCTGCGTGGCAGGGGCCTGTGCCTGCGTGGCAGGGCCTGTGCCTGCGTGGCATGGGCCTACGCCTACGTGGCAGGGGCGTAATTTCCTCCGCCCCAACTTTTACGTTGGGGAATGTGCCTACACAGGCCATTACGCCGGATGCGGGCATGGCTCGCCCTCCGGGCTCGCCAAGCCCTTATCCGGCGTAATGGTCTGTGTAGGCACATTACCCCTATCAAAGGGGATGGAAGAAACGAAATTACAGGAAGAGCATGTGGCCAAGCTTGGCTGTGGCTGTACCGAAAACCCAAAGCCAATATTTTTGTTTAAATCGATACCAAAAAAATCAAAAAATCAAGGGCAATTTGTAAAAATACCCCTATTTATTTACAAAATTATGAAAATGCTCTTGTTTTAGGGTTATTTTTGATAAAATAGCCCCAAATTTTGTTCGGTAAACCAAATAAGATCATGTCCTTCAGATGAATTGTAGGAGAGGATGATGTCTTTTCATCAAAACTGTAATCACTCAAATTAGAGTCCAGAATCACAAGTTATGTTATTTCTTAGTCACAAACAAATCGTGACCATAACTTAAGA
>JAANSK020091686.1:2815-16276 GCA_011763485.2 Isoetes engelmannii | reverse complement strand
CCAACTAAGATCGAATAAAAAGCACTTTCAGCACTTAAAGCAAGTGTCCGGACGGTGCTTTTTGGGTACCAATATCATATTTACACCCAATGGTTGGGAAATTGGGAAACTACAATGGTTGGAAACCAATCCTTCTTCATTAGTTTCTCAATGGTTGGCCGAAATTAACGGTTGGAAAAATAACCGTTAAATATTGACAGAATTTCTATACTATATCCACATGGTCCCTTGTAGTGTGGAATGGCTGACCTCTACTATTTGATATCAACTAGCTTTTACATGACCAGAAAATTACCATGTCAGGATCAGTCACAACATTTCATGTAGCTCTCTGGAAAGGTCATTGCATTTTCATGGAATATCAGTATGAATAACTCAAGCATTCAAAAAAAGAATAGACCAGCATTCAAAAAGAGAATAGACCAGCTACCTGACAAGTCAAATATCTTCATCATTCCCAATCTCCACTAGAAAGGAGGCTATATGTTCCACCAGTTTGTCTGCGTAAGAGAATATAAAGAAGAATATTACAATAAAAAATGAAATGCATATGAAAAGAAAAGAGATAACACCAGATCCTAATACATACTTAAGTTTCCCCAAATACGAACTGCAGTTTGAGCTTCCTCAAGAAAATTGAGCTATTATTAGGTGAAAATGAGCCAATAAGTGTGAGATGGTGTACAAATGTCTGTATAAATATGTCTTTTTCATCCGCTGTCACAAACAACCCGTATTATCAAAGCTAAACCATTACCAAAAATATATGTATACTGAGCAATTTGTAATACCTGAATAAACTTCAGGGTTGAAGCAATGCAAGTTAGTGAACAATTTCACTAACAAAGCAGACGTTTCTTGGACATAAATGGCGGGTTGCATCGGTTTGGCTGATAATGAGCAACCAGTTGTTGCTTCTTATGACACAAGAAAACTTGGATAATTTCTATGCTGGCCTTAGGCAAATCTATAACTAATTCAAGCTTCCCCCATCTAGGATATGGAATGCTGATGAGATTGGCATCCATGCTGGGAAGGTAAAGGAATGAAGATCATAGGCAGGAAAGGAGAAAGTAGGATCAATGAGGTTGTCATGGATAGCAGGGAGTGGGTAACAATACGGGGGTGTGTTAATGCAAGAGGGTTTAAAATACCCAACATGTACATACTCAAGGGTACACGAATGAGGCAAGATATTGTTCAGCCTTTGGCATGGATGACTACAGAACTGTTCAAGTCCTGGCTGTCACATTTCGCTTCGAGGGTCCCAGATGGAGTATCTCCAACAGAGCCACATCTGGTAATGCTGGATGGACACGGTAGCCATGTTGAGCTAGAAGTTATATTGGAAGCTAAGGAGAAGTGCATCCACTTTGCCTTGTTGCCAGCACACACATCCCATAGGTTGCAACCTTTAGATGTAGCATGCATTGCTCCATTCTGTGAAGAGGCAATGGAAGCAGTACCAAATGTCTTTGATGGATCATAAATTAGCAGGGCATCTGTTTGAGCATCAGCAAGATTCATTGCTAACTGACCTCCACACCATCTAGCACCGAACTCAATGGATTCCATTGCAAGGATCATACACAGATCAGGAGCCTGGAACAGATAATGTGCTATTATATAACATTGCCATTAGATACCAAAAAAATAAAAAACAGCAACGACTTACAATCTGGTCCATAAAAAAGCTCCAAAAATTCAAATCATCAGATAAGACATTTGCCAATCTCATGAATGTATGCTGAGAGAGCCTCTTGGGTGTCTATCACTATCTCAAAAGACTTAAAAAGACAATGGCTTTTCTAAAAACATTGCTTTCAATAGAAAAACCACCTGCAACCGTATTACATACTGCATCATGATATAGTGCTAGAGTCACTACATCACAATTTTCCTTTTCAAAAATCGTCCTTTGAGATATCAATACATAATATCAGACACATAAGTGATAACACAGTCATGAGGAAAACAATGCATCTTCTTTTCCTTGGAATCTCATTTTTAACTAGCTTTTGTGATGCTTTTTCCTTTACCTCTATGTTTCTTAAACTCAGCATTTCTTCTTCAATTAACCTTACAATGGTGTCTTGTAATCAAAGCAATTTCTAAAATGCCATCTGCAAAGGGCTATGTGTGGTTAGTAGAAATTATAATAACGATCTGGGATAGACCATGGATTCTCATCTGCCTGGTTATCTAACGCTTCAGAGCTACAATCATAGAACATTTGTGGTTGTTGCCAC
This sequence comes from Isoetes engelmannii, assembly GCA_011763485.2. Taxonomy (NCBI): domain Eukaryota; kingdom Viridiplantae; phylum Streptophyta; class Lycopodiopsida; order Isoetales; family Isoetaceae; genus Isoetes; species Isoetes engelmannii. The sequence goes on along the minus strand of JAANSK020091686.1, from coordinate 14,027 downwards.
TCTTTTGTTTAGAATAATACCTTCATCAAAAGTACCAATAGAGCGTTTTCCAGCGTTGAGGCCTTTGGGCTGTTTAAGAGAATGCAAGGGGAAGGAATAAGACCTAACAAAAGGGTGCTAAGTGCATGCAACATCGTTTTGGCGCCTAGCTAAGGAGACATAATTCACAATCAGTCTATAGAGGATGGGCATGAATTGGACATTGCTATTTCCAATAATGGAACTTCATGATTCCTAGCTATGCTCGACATGCTGGCGACAAACAGAAATAAAAGATGTGTTACCCTGCACAACAATAATTAACTATGGTCAGCAATAGCATTTAAGCCCTTGGGCTTTGTAAGAAAATGCAGGGGGAAGGAATAAGACCTAACAAATGCCAGAAAATGCCGGACTTCTGCAAGGAGCACAGGAATGCATTCTGTCTAGGAGTTTGAGATGAGCGAATGATCATTCTGTTTTTCCGACGACGATCATCTAGATGGTGATAAACCAATTCTTGTTCTTCTAGAAAAACTCCGACCTGGACCACGTTTACTATTGAGGAAAATATTAAATGTGCAGAGCATCTTTAGTCTCATCTATTGATCAAGCTAGAATGACAAAGACCCCAGCTTGCAACTGCAAGTTCACTACAAAGTGCGATTTCTCAACAGTAGCAAAATTCAAAGCTTATGATGTGCATGATCATTCAGGAACTTGAAGACCTTTAAAGCCTATACATGCTACTGGCATTTGACAGTGCACCTTCAAGCTGAGGTTTGCATTAATTATGATTAATCCTCTAACAATTGGTGGTTTAGATGCGCATACATTGAATAGCTATCTTTGAGTATCATATTGGACAAACACTGCAATTACAACAATCCAAGCAACCACATTGCAGTTCCAATAACAGTCAGTTTCAAAGACAACTGAAATGCCAATGCCCATGGCGTGCATGAGCAACAACCATAGCATTCCAGGATGTAATAATGGGTTTCAAAACTCCCATCTGCAGCCTAAGAATGCCCAATTCCGGCTTTGGATGATTCACACTGTTTTGAAACGCTCGTATTTCTCTCCTGAGTTTGTCAGGATATTGAAGCATAAATGAGGAAATGAGACATAAAGGCTTCTGTCTATATATAGTTCCAAATCCCAGAAGATGCTTCATGTGCGTCATGAAACTAAGGGCAAATAGTGCAGAGTTGCAGCAAAAGACAACTGTCATGAACCCAGTTCCAGCAAAAGACAAATGTCATGATCCCAACGAAATACACGGGAACTACGTACAAATATACACGAGGTGTACGCCAAGATCCGGCAAAGAATTTTATATACAATGGGAACAAGGATACAATGGTCCGACGGCGATCAAGTGTGCAGGGCAGGCGCCTAGAAGGCTCAAGACTTGTGTTGAATCGGGATGGTTCACCGAGAATGCGGATCTGCTATATATATCCAAACCAACCATCCAGATTACACCACCCTAGTGGCCGAGATGGCGCCATGTGTCATCCATGCATGATGTCCGTGTGACGACCACATTGGATAATACTTGTATGTCATCACACCATGTCCCACCTACGACTGTGGAGGAATGTTCGTGGGCGGACATTACGCGGTGTGCGGATGCCGGGCCCTTACCCTTCCTAACATCCTCCCACGAACATTCCACCTGCAGTGAATAACATTTTTGCTATATTGTAGAGGTGTGGTACATGTTGTACCATGGATATAAGCCATGTGCCCTTATACATCAATAAGGATTTCAAAATGTGGAAAGCGTATCGGATTATATAAGAAAGTTGATGGTTGACGTAGGGTATTCGTATGTGTTTTGGTATATTGCTGATGGTGGACACCCGAGTTCGAGTTTTGCATAGTTGAGAGGGAGTAAGCAGTTTTTTTTTTTTTAGGTTGTGGCGGACGGTGAACAGATGTCGGGGAGCGGCTTCCACGTTTCTTGGATGGAGAGTACCTCGGCATATAGGCGAATCAAACCTGGGTGCGGCGATCAGGTTTGTGCCAGCGATCTTTGCTTTAGTTTGTGATTTAGTGCCATAGGATTTGGTGGGAAGCTCTTCTCGTAAATCTTAAATATCTGATTTTGGTTTTCCCTGGTTGCTCTGAAGTTGTTAAAGCGGTGTTGCTTTTGCATCTGCGCAATATCTGATTTCGGTTTGGCCTTGTTGCTTTGAAGTTGCAAAACTGATTTTTGAAACCGGAAATTCTGGATTCCCGTTGCTTTGTTTGCTGTGCAATTGCAAAATTGCTCTGTCGTTTTCATTCTTGAGAGCTGGTGTCCTTGGGATTTCGGTCCAATACTTTATCAACAGGTATGCTTAAGAAAGGATAAAGAGCAGGTAGGTTTCAATTCGCAGCTTGTGGATTTGGAGGAGGCTGGATATAGAGCGGAAGTGCATGCAAGGGGGAGTCTTTCCTTCTTTGTTGTTTGCAGTTGTTTTTATGGAAAGGGGAGTCTTTCCTTCTTTGCTAGTTGCTTCATGCATTATGTTCATCATCATCGTTGAATATGAACTGTGGTTTCCTCTTGTGTATCTGTTGTTTGTTTCATGTGTTGTTTGTTTCTTGAGATCTGTTGCTCTGCACTTTGATATCATGTGGTTTTGAGTTGCAGGAATGCCGGTTGTGGAGGCTAACAGGCACCTAGACCCTCGTGAGGTCATTGAATTGACCGACAGCAGTGAGGATGGAGTAACCTCACGTGCTCCATCCCCCCGGCCTCCACCTGTGCCCGTTCATGCTGGTATGCGTCCTGCCATGGCCCGTCCCACTGCATTGTTGCCTTTGTTCCCTTTGCACAGCCCATTCCATTTTCTGCCCATATGCCTGACATCCCGCAGCTCATTGCAAGCGGGATGCCTGATCCACGCATTGCCAATGCGGAGCAGAGCATGGCCATGTGGGTGGAGAGCTGATAGAAAATGTGGTTTCCATTAACACAATTGCAGAGAGTGTGGCGGCTACTGTGAGGGTTCTGAGGATACAACTAGGAAGTTTGTTTTATGCATTGGAGCAGGCTTTGGCCTCGGTTGAGTGGGAGACTATCAATGTGAATGCTGAGCAAAGGAACGCGCTCAGGGCACTTATGAATTTAGCTCGTGGCATTCTTGTTCATGAGCTCCAGAGGATTGATGTACTGCAGAGGCACCATGCTGCTGCTTTGCATCTCAGTTACAATTAGTCTGCATAATTCCTGTTTGCTCTTCTGTGATTTCCTTTGATGGCATAGTGTGCTTCATCATCTGTCTGCTACATACGAAATCCTTAAAAAATAAAAAACAATGAAAAGTCGAAAACTCTTGTAGCTACCATGTGTGTGTTGGGAGCATGTGTGCTTATGCATATCTGCATGGGATTAGCCCCCCGGCTTTAGGCCGTGGTGGAGCATTGTGGAATCCGCTTTGCGGAGGGGGTTCGAATCCCCCTGCTCCGTTCTTGTTAATTGCGTGTTCATTTATATTGTTTGTAGTGGCGGTGGCCTTCCATGCTGCTATGTGTTCCCTCGTGGTGGTGCATGTGCGCTTGACTTATGGGTTGACTGCATCATTGACTTGCAGACCATAGTGTTGAAATCATAGGGTGACGTGGGAATTGGGGTTTGACTTCATCTTATTTTTTGCGGACGGCCCTCGTTGCAGTAGAGGGCATCTTATTGGGAATATCCTGGCCATCAACGGCCAGGGATGAGCGATAAGGAGGGATGAGCGATAAGGAGGGATTATGCCAATTGTTAGGAGATTAGCAAATAATTATATGCAAACCTAAGCACATGGTGCTCTAATAGGTTGAGGTATACCATGTTTTTTTGCACTCTTGCATTTTGCCCCTTAGGGTGCTTTTCCATAGGCAGAAAACCCCAAGGTTTCTGAAGATCAGGTCTGGAATATCCGACGTTACCATGAGCGGCTCACCTACGCGGGTAAGGTTTTAGAACCTGACTGGCAAAGTAATCCGAACACAATACTTTTGGAATTGGGTTTAACCTCATCCAGGTTTGTCCGTCCATGGGAAAGCACCCTTACCATAACAATTTGAGCACAATAAAACCTTGAAAGTGAGTGTTCTAACGACATGACATGATTTTGCATTTTCGTCCTAGCGAGGACATGAATTCTAAAGGTTGGTGTCATGTGTGAGCCCCATAGACCAATTGATATTCCATGGTCATTAGAAATGCTCTTCGTATCTTGCTTTTAAGTAGTTTCTAGCCTAGTTCTGTTTTAGATCATTAGTTTGTTCAATTTATAATATGCATTTGTTTAGGACAACATTTTATAAGACGAGCCCTAATGGTTTTAGCGGATAAGAGAAGCGAAGCATCTGTTCTCCTTCACATTGATGGTTCACATCCTTGCCTAGCTATGGAAGCATATGTTCTCCTTCACATTGATGGTTCACATCCTTGCCTAGCTATGGTGTGCTCGTCAGAGGTATGGCAAAAATTACTTACCTGTACAGGTTGTCTATATCAGGCTCTAAACTGGGACGTTAAACCTGACACCTGGGGAGTCGGGATTGGGATTTTTAGTCGGACTTGCATTGACTCTTAAATTTAATTCTGTCCATTTTTGTATAGTGTTTAAATCTGCAGCTTCGACTCCAGCATCAGCACCAGCTCTTCCATCTTTCGTCAGAAGCTCCTGCAAAGGAATATGTTGAGCTCTGTATGGTTTGCTACGGCCAACATAAGTATATGTTTCTGTTGCAATAGTTGGAGGTAAAGAAACATGGCCCTGTTTGTAGCAGTTTCCCTGTTCTTGCATTTCAATTATCGTGGGATTTTCACTCCCAAAGTGAGTGTAACTACTATTACTAGTTGAACTGTCCTCTGACCCTCCATGCACATTTCCAGTATGATGATGATGTTTCGCAGCCTCGCGCCACATATGAATTTTGTTAACTATAGTCTCCTGGAAGATAGCAGCCTTGTACCTGGATCCCATCTGCAGAAAGCAATTGGATATTATGTTCAAGCAAAATACAATCTATACTATGTGGCTGTACCTGGGTGACAAGTGCATAAAGTGGCAATGTACTATAACTGCAAAATACCTGGACAACAAATCTGCAAGCATAGGTGACAATTCAAGATTTACAGGTTTGCATGAGAGAAATAGATCTACAACATCCTGAAGCTTACACTCTCAGGCATAAAACCTCAATCTGAGTTTGAAGAAAGGTTAAATGCATACCCAGTGAGCACACGAGCATGTACAGATCCCTTATCGGACGCCATGCAGGAATTCCATCCAAATTGCCACTGTTAAAGGGATGCAAAAACATGAAAGAGTTAAACTAATTCATTATGGTGATGTGATGTCATTTAACATAGCCATGACAGATAGCATAGATGCAGTCGAATTGTAACTACTGTGTGCAAGTATCATTATAGTTGATTACATACCCAAACCCAAATGAACGTTGCAAGCTCAAAAGCATCTTGAAAAAGTACAAAATGTATCAAATAGAGAAGGAGACGTGGCCTATGAAACCAGAACAGCCCATCCCGGGGTCGTAAATTGCCTGTTAGTGGACCTGATAGTCCTGAATTCTCAATTGCAAGGAGTGCAATAATATTTTGGAGCTTTGCACCGACTACAACGACCAGCTGAATCAAACCAATTACTAGAGATTAGTGTTTAAAAGATGTAAGATTGCAAAGCAAGCAGAATAGGTGCGGATTAATGAGCTTACAACCACAGGCAGCAGAGAAATCCAGGAATATAAATTTGATCCTGCAATGTGCAAGACATTTTAGTGAACATACTGTTGTGGATGAGCTTGTTTGTGAAAGCCCAACACAAGAGACCTACAATTTACATAGCACTCACCATGAACATTGCAAAACACGAACACTACTACAAATAACCACAATAGAGGACTGTATCAAAATCATGAAGTTAGTTGAGTAACTCATTAAAGTAGCCTAATGAGAAATGACCTAAAAAAATGTATGCACACCTTATAATCACAACATCCTTAAATTCGTCATCCAAAGAGCGGACAATATAACTATGGAAGTCATATTTGTCCCCTGTATGATGTTCCTACAATGGCAGACATCTCTTGTTAGAGGTGCTAAATTGCAAGTTGAATGCTTTTAAGATTGAATTGCTACAATTTAAAACTGAATGACACCTAACAGAATTGAGTTCAGTGCTTACAGTTGTAAAACCCATCCTTAATGCCAGATAGTCTGACTTTGTCACAGACTGGCCAAACTGACGAAAGAAACAAACCTGCATTTATCAAACAATTGGTGCAAGTTTGCAAAAGCAGCTGAAGAAAAGCTTTATTTTTCAACTGACCACCCATAATAAGAAACTGTTTCGACTCCATGCTCCTGAGCTGTGATACTTCGTAAAAGTTGACTGCCTTTTCATGGTCATTGTTTTCGTTCGCTCTGCAATATTGGTGAATTGAATTAAATCATTCTTAACGCCCAATGGAGACCAACTGGTCCAGAGACGCACACACAACACTAACATTGCTGTATGGGTAAGAAATATCGTATCTAAATCACTAGAAGAACTGGAACAACTACTAAATATACCAAACTCAACCTGCCATTTCTTGACTTTCCACATGTTGGTGTGCTTCCATTTCCCATTCTTTCCAGCGATCGACCTATGCAAAAACTAGATAGTTCAGATTTTAAACCCCTCATGGTAAAGTTTCATAAATGGTGGGATTCAAACCTTGAGGAGTCCTAGCACAACGGTCAGAGATGAATAGAAAACATGTGTAACTGCCATAACAAAAAGAAATCTGTGCAGTTGTTCAAGACTCAGAAATGAGATGAAGGGTTCATAACCTTCCTGTATAGGAGCAAGTATTAGAAGCACGTACAAGTTTATAGAAAGAACAAGGACTATTTACCTTGCATGTATTACCAACTGCAGCCAAATTTCGCTTGGGTATGCTAGTCATCCAATCTGAATTATAGAGCCGTCTTCTGAAAACCAGGAAGTGTTCGCTTTTCTTTTCTTTCTCCAGTTTACAAGGCATGAGTTGCTGCATGTCATAGATTGATTGCTTTATGCATATACCAGATATATATTCGCTTGTTACAGTGATAAGAAGGGATATGAACCCCAACAGCATCAACTCTGTGACAAAAAGAGGCAAATCAAATCATACAAAACTGTGTACAGGCTACAAAAAAAGAAGTCGTGTTATTACCTTCTTTCATTTTCTCCAAAGCTTCAATGAGTAGTTTCCTTTTCGTTCTGGCGAGCCACTGCAAAATACATGAAACAGTTTTGAAACGATCCAAAGATTTTATAGGAAGCAGAGGGTTTAGGGTGGATTACATGGCCCAAAGAATGCAAACTCTGTCCTCCGACAAACGACACTATAACGAAGATGAAACAGACGGTTGCAACAGCCCATGTGGGAGTATTCTCCAAGGATCTGCTGGTTGAGGTAACCCCTGCCATATCCACGCTTGTTGTGATGGAACACGAAGTTTTTCCTTGTGCAAAAGATCAAGCATTTGCTGCTTTGAATCAAACACTGTGAATTTTTTCCTTTAGGGATGTCTCAGCGGGCAGAATTGAAAGCAGGATAATGTGCAAGAAGCGAAGCACATATGAATGTGAAGACCTTGACCCCCACTTCTTTTTCTATCTCAAATATATGCATTACACAAGAAGACCGAGGTCAAGTTTGTTAAGGTATATGTGGGGTGGGTATACATTTTCTTCTTCATTGGGGGGAGGCTCGAATTTAGTGGCCCACTGAACTAGGAAAAATGCCTCCCCACGTTTGATATTACTGGATTTCTTTGTATATTTTGCAAAAATAGTTGAAAAATCGCTAGATTTTTTTTTTTTAGTTGGATAATTTTAAGGATGGTCGGATTTTTCCACCCATTTGCAAACCCTTTTTTTTGGGGGGGGGGATGGGTCCATGCACGAGCGAAAGCAACCATACCCTATTGATCTTCTTGTTGTGGAGGCCGGAGTTTGGCGGCTGAGTATAGATGTATCTATTTCAAATATCTATGCCTAGATCCACATTTCTTGTATTTAAGAAAATTCACTGGAGCCATGCCTTTGTCTCCTTGTACTTGTCTCTCTAACACCTTGTTTTTATGTCCTTGATTTTATGGCACTAGTTTTAGATACCAAAAGACCGTTGTGCATGCAAAAAGCATTGCTATAATTTTTTTTATTATTTATCTGTTTGGCATATGCTTGATCTCAAGATTTGTTTGAGATGTGCTTGATCTCAAAGTTTCTTTTTCCATTTTAATGTTGTTGCACATGGTTCCCTAAGCATAGTTACTGGGAACGAAGTTCCAAACTTGGTTCCCGTTCCGGAACTAGTTCCCGAGGGTCCAGAGTTCCCGAGTTCCCATTTTAGTTGCCGGTAGAAAAGGGAATATTCCTCGAACATCCCTTGAATATTTGTCGAATATACTCGAATATTTCGTTCCCATCTCGTTCCCGTTCCGAATTTTGGGTCCAAGTTCCCAAAAAGTTCCCGTTCCGGATAACTATGTCCCTAAGAGTTATCAAGACATATATAATCTTTTTAGAGGGAAGATTCGATTCCTAGATGCCCTCAAGATTCCCCGAGTCGCGAAAAAAATAAGAGGAGCAGAAAAAACTTCGAATTTTTCAAGACCGCCACGTCATTGTTTCGATCGGCTTCGGATGAATTTGCTCCATGAAACGCGCTCTAATCTGCTCCGCCTACTGCAGTTCGCTCAAAACTCTGCTTGAGTTCGTGCTGCTGCTGCTGCTGCTGTCTAAGCTGCCCCAAAGTGTTCTTATTTTCGTTTTTGTCAGTATGGAATTTTCGTGGGCCACAATCGATTCTTCTATTTGCTTACGGTCTTTCGTGAGCCCTTTGTTCATTTACTATTATTTCATTTTTTGTTCATTTTTGTTTTTTGGAACGTGGTATGGATGGCTCTTCCAGCTAGCACCATGCAGCCCATACTAGGATTGATTTGCCAAACAACTGCACCTAGATTTACAAATTGTGCGGTTTAGTTTGTTTTATGTACCCCAAAATTTGGTACTAGTGAAGTTTCCTCAGGTGAAAGATACCGGATAGAAGTTGTTGAAGGGAAATACAAGTCAGTAATTTAACGTTTCGAAGGAAGGCTAGTAGATATCTCTTTGTATCTTCTAGTGGGATGTAGAATGTGCATATTTTCTAGTGGGATAGTTGTGCTTCTTCAATGTAAAAAAATAGTGCAGTTGTCTTCTTGTAATTGTTGGCTATTACCTAACAGATGGTCTATTTCTTAGCTTTTATTGATGGTTATCAATGTATATTTCAGTATTCAAACATGTGCTTTCTATAATTGATCTATATGATCGATGTCATTGAGACGATGACAAACTTGAAAATATATTTTGTTTGCCCAAAAGATGTCCTATTCAAGAAAGAGATCTAAACGATCTGAAGTTTGCTAGTTGTTGATTCTCTTCCACATGTTAAAATCCGACCCCAGAGGTGCCAAAAAATGGAACATTTAGTAAACTAATCAGGCAGCTATAATACAATCTTAGAAATTGTGTAACTGATGGCATGTGTAAGATTTGCTTGGATGCTGCAGAAAAAGACAATTTGACATATATACATCGTGTTTTGTTCCGAGGATAATTCTGGACCATTGAAATCCATAATATTCCCTCTACAATTCCTGATGTACGATCCACAACGTTTTCAACAACGAAACTCTTGCACACAGTAATGGTCTCGATTGCATTCATAGTGGCTAATATTCACATTTATACTTAAATGGTGACCAACATCCACATTATATGGAACTTGATACAATAAATAACTATCACACTCTCAAACGACCTATGCACATGCAACAGCTATACACAAAGCACACAACACGTCTATGACTACTCCAGCGCCCCTCCTCTTCCTACAACTGCCAACTCTGGGATCATGACGACGCCTCAAGGCATCTACTTTACGAAGCTCCCTGATCAGCAAGCCATTGCACAAATTGAGGTGAGCCCGCATCATCGTGTCCTCAGGCCTCACCCCATGCCTTTCCAACACTTGCATGGAGTCCTCCATTCGCTGAAGCATCTTCTCCAATGCCATTCCGTCTCAACTATACAAAAAACAGGGATCTAGTCAATAAATAGATAGAAGAAGAGCAGAACCTTGGCCGACCTTTGGCTTTGCAAGAAATATAAGCGGAAATTACCTTTAGCTGCAAATCCGACGAGTCTTTGCTTCAAGAAATGAGGGGAAAGAAATGAGGGAGTGCACATCTTCAGCTCCACCACATCATGCTCAAGATTTTCATGAGGTATACCAGGATATCGCCTATGTGTCTCCACAAATCTGTTTGCAGCGCCATATTTGTGCCCAAAGCTATCCAGGGCCAAATTTTTTTCTCTAACGTTTATGGTAGCCTCTAACACTTTCTTTATGGTAGTCGCTGAAGCCAATCTGTGGCATGTGAACTGTTGGAAAGATGTTGGACCGACAGACAGAATGGTTTTGCAGAAATAGAGATCATAATAGGGGATTTAAAGAACTGATTTGAAGTCCTTTGTGGTGAGGCATTTTGTGGAAAGTGAAATGAAAGGAGAAGGAAGAAGGAATTGAAACGAAGTAGAAGCAAGAAGTGGAAGCAGATTTTGTGGAAGAAGCAGATTTTCTTCTCCGGCAGATTTCGGCTGCCTAGAGCTCCAGAAAGTAGGTCTTGCAAGTTTCTTTCTTAACCCGCATTCTATAAATGTTCTGCTAAAATATGGTATGTGCATCTAATACTGATTCAATGCAAAACTTCGTTTTTTCATCCCGCATTTTTTTTTGGATTTAGCTACAAGTCAGTTTGTTGAATGAGTCACAACATCAAGAATACGTCCCAATTTTTCCAAATGATGCTTGTCAGTTCAACGTAAGGGGGTGTGACTCACGTTCTGATGAAGAAGGCATGATGGAAGTTGCATGTGCATGCGCATGCAGCAAGTCATTAGTCTATGTAGCAGTGGAGCAAGGGGGTTCACATTTGAAACCCGTACGGGACACTTGAGTGACTCCTAGGCGTTTTTTACCCCTTAAACCATACATATACTTAGGGGTTAGAGGGGTTTTTTTGCACTTGTCTAGTGTAAATTTCATTTGTGAGGGGTCAAATATGCCTTTTAAAAACCGTATACGTTTGAGGTAAATACGTTTGCTGGGATATGTCAGTATAGCAAGTTCTATTACA
>JAANSK020091575.1:0-16277 GCA_011763485.2 Isoetes engelmannii | reverse complement strand
ATAGGGGGCGACAGCTTTTCTCCTGGCAGCCTTCTTCCAATTTACCTCCTGCCAAGGTTCTTGAGGTTGTACTGACGGCATCATCATAGTTGTAGGACCAATGTCACCACCTTCTTGGACTGAAGAAATGGGTGCATCACATAAAACAACAACACATGACTCATCTGTATCTGACATTGAAACTGGAACTTGCAAAGGGAAAGATGCAATTGGCGCAGGCATCGCATTAGCACCAGTCTCATCAACACTTGACATTGGATTTGGAACTTGCACGAGGGAAGATGTAACTGGTGCAGACGGAGCTGCAGGAGAGGGCTGTACAGTAGACATAGAAGGCACATTAGGACTAACAGACGAAGAAGGGCAATGATTAGGGAACATAGAAGCAAGTTCTGGACCATTCAATAGGGTCAGACTAAGTTTCTTATAATAATTGCCACTTTTAACAATTACACAATCTGGGATAGAGTGGTCAACTGGTATGGATACACAAATACGAGGCCCATTAAGAATAGAGTGGGAAATGTGCATGCCCAAACCATTTGCAATATCCACTAAAAAATCATGAACGAGCATATCCACATGTAGCTCAGGGATAGAGAACCAGCAAGGCATCTTAAGAGCAGAACCCACCCCGGGAGAAAAAACAGGCATGCACACCTGATAGAGGAGATAACCCATACCCATGGGATCAACACCATGAGAAACAAGCTGCTCTACAACATCAGATGAATTAAACATGATCAAAAAGAAATTCTTACCCAGCTTACCCAGCTTCTTCAAAGACTCATAAGCAGGCAGGCCGGCCAACGCGTGAGAAGTGTTGAGGAAGGCAGCGCATCAGCCTCCTGAAGTCTAAAAAGCCATCGGTAAAATAACCAACTACAGAGTGAGCTGCCAAATTCTCCACTCATTTAATATGAGCATCATTATCTATTTCCACCAGACCCCTGAGGTCTCAATCACAGAATCAATCAGGGCATCAGGTGGGATCGTTGTTCCCCTCTAACGATGTCTTCCTTTAAGGAGATCAATGATGGAAGACAGCTCTGCCTTGCTCGTAGACAACAGGGTCTGAAGCACATCTTTAATCTTAGCACTTCTAGGAGTGGAGGAAGAAGACACAACTGGATCCACAACTTGACAAATCCAATCAGAGAAAGAAAGCCGAGGTACCCGCCTTACTGAATCTGAACCTTGGCACGGGGAGCATCTGGCCTGGGTGAAGGCCTCTCTGGGAAGATCTATCTGGTGGATCTGGAACCATTGGCATGGATGCAAAAAAGCAAACAAAAAAGATGAACGGTACCAAAGAAGAACTAGCTGCCATAAAACTCCGCAACAACCAGTCTGGAAATTAGCCGTTTTAGGCAGCAAAACAAGTGCAAAGCTATTGATGCTATATACCAGCGGAAAGAGCTCGGAGCAAGCTTTCCAACGAGCCCAACCATGCAGAAATCTGACTATAAATTATAAATGACTGCTTGTAGAAATATGATCTACGAAATTATGCACAAGATTCTCTTGACAATATTGATCTACAAAACTGAAGCAAAACGTTGAGCAAAAACTTGGCTCCATGCTATAAAGCAACTCACATAGCCCTCTTATAAATCTGAAACTTCGACGATGCAAATGAAGTCTCAAGATGGGTTGGATCCTATAACACACAATAAAGCTCATAAATTAAACCAGTTCGGACATGCCCAAGAAAAATCAAGCCTCTGAGATGTAAATGTGTCTAGAGACTCTTAAGATCCAAATCAATTTTTTAAAACGTTTGCATCATTATGCCTTCAAAATGTCAAGAATAGGTTGATTTCTAGCCAAATTTGTAGCGAATATGATTATATATGGACTTCTGATCCTATCTAAAATTTAGAAAAAAAACCTTGCCTCAACTTCCACGGATACACATCGGGTAAAAATAGGTTGAACAATCCAAATGCTCCTTGCTCCTAACGCGCGCATTACCAATTACAATTTCAAAACACGCTAGAATTTCCCACAATTTTTCTTCACCGTAGATCAAATCGAACGACACCAATGCCCTTCATGTGTACAAAGTTTTTAGCTGGCGACAATGTGGACACTCTGAAATTGCTTCAAAGTGTCCACTCTTGTTTGTGGAAACATGCGAAAAATATTTAGCTTAAAATTTTGGCGCCACCGCCTAGCATTCCTGTGTTTCGCCTAAGTGGATTGTTGGTGGAGCTCCGCCAAAGTCAAGAATTGCTTAACATCTTACGATTTGGGGCTCTTAATACTGATAGAATTGCTAAAAGTTGATCTTTAAAATTGGTAGGGGCTTAGTCCAATCTCCAAGTAGGATTTGTGAAAAGAAAATTGATATCATTTTCGTAGTGCAGATTTTATATCCGATTTATGGGAGCATCAAAGTTAACTGGATATTGTTCTTAATATCATTCTCGACTTATAGAAGAAGACCTTCAAGCTAAAATATCAAGGTTTGAGTTTATTTTCCAGGTTTTGTGTTCTTGTTTTGTATAGATCAAGGACAGATTTTGGTGTAAAGTGCTTGTAAGAATCCAAAACGATTTTGCACCAATTATAGAAACCCATGTTGGTTAAAGAATAAAACAACCTTGCATCTTCTATTGAAGTCAAATGGGCGTAGGATACATGTGGATCTGATAAGGTAAGGTTATCGGACTAGCCCAGTCTGATAACCAAAAATGCGTGACCGAGGTTGTGCGTCCTCGACCATATATTTGGCACGTAAGGCTGAGGTCCGCTAGGGCCGAAGGCCGGGCCAAGGCCTTACGTGCCAAATATCTGGCCGAGGACGTACAACCGAGGTCACACATTTTTGGTTATCAGACGAGGCGAAGTCCGATAAACGCCTTATCGGGTCTGTCTGCGAGGAGAAAAATGCTAACTTTTTCGTACCTTCCAAGAAAAAATTTGCCAACTTAACCCGTATTGATAACTAGTTATTAGTACTCCTCCAGTACTCGTGTAGTACTGACAGTACTACACGAGTACTGATTATCAGTATTGGAGGAGTACTGATAACTAGTTATCATTACTCCTCTAGTACTGATAACAAAATAACCCTAAAAAAAAAAGCCTTGAACCATGCAAACCCCAAACCCTATTTACTGATATCAACAAAATACGGTTTAGGGATATGACTACCCCACTAAACCATGTCAAACCATATGATCATATCCTTGCTTTTCAACAAAAGCAAAAAGGTAATTTCCATTTAGCTTATGTAATGAACAATATTACAATAAATCCCTCCTTAAAAAAACATCAAATTTTGTCATGTTTCTAAAAAAGTATAATAAAAATGGGCTAATATCTATACCATTTTTTCTTGTCAAAGTTTAGCTAAACAATAGAAAATTTTAAAGGAAGAAAGCATCTTGTTTAGCTAAAGACAAGAAACTATAGAAAAAGCATCTAGTTTAGCCAAACTTAAGCAACTTTTTGCTCAAATTTCAAGCTAGTTTAACCAAACTGATATTACTTACACAAAAATATGGGTTTAGTAATTTATTCTCTGATTCCGACTAGCATGAAACTGATCCCATCCAATTTTGTGGAAAATCGGGGAGAAAAAGCCATTGGAAAAAAAACCCTCATTTTTCCTTGTAAGGGGCAGAAATTTTGCACTGTTACTATGCAGTAAGTTGTGATCCCATCCTCCAGGGTCCTTCCATGCAGAGTAAAAGTATCAAACACATCCACTTGCATCTATTTCTTTTTCATTCACTTGCATCTATTTCTTTTTCATCCATTATCTATCCTAAAATTTGTATTGAATATAAAACTCCTATTTTGTTTAAATATATATAAAAATGTTGCTAAACCAATAGTATATCTGGCCTTTCAGCATGTTCTACCTTATCCTTCTTCCATACTTCGGGTATATTGGAGGGATATCTAAAGTTAGGTATGCCATACATGTGGTAATACATATTATACTTTGACTTCAAATTGTCTGCCTTGAGATTCCACATCCAAAATGATATCCTGATCGTGATACTTTGATCCTAGGTATAGTGGGAAACAATTTAGCATGTTTCGAACACACGTCCCTTCAATAACACAAGATATTGTAGAGTTGGAACAGTCTAGATGCTCAATTATTGTAGAATTGGTACAATCTAGATGCTCAATTATGGGGCTTCAATTATTGTAGAATTGTTTCAATCTAGATGCTCAATTATACGGCTTCAAGCTCTAGATTTTTTCTCCAAAGCCATCATCATCATGTGCCAGATTTAGTAATTGCACAACTTTTGTTGGATTACAAGCATTTCATGGAGGGATTATGAGCACACGCGTGGGTATAGGTTTCTAACTAAGCTCAATTCCATTGTGAAGAGTGTGCTTTAGGACCACTTACTACAATGTCAAAATACTTCTTTAGCTTACAGCCCCATGATTTGATACATAGGTAGCAGATATTGTAAGCATAGAGTAGCACTGGCGTTGCCTTGATAGTTTGCAATTTAAAGATCAAAAGCAACTCGACATAAATGTTAGAAGTAATATGTACCATCGGCATTAGAGCCAACAAAGACATCAACCATAACTCTGATGTTTTAAAGTAACGAAGTTCTAATTTCAATGCACTTACTAGCTCCAAAAAGCTTTTTTCATATATTGGGGGATAAAGATAGATAGATGATAGATTTTTAACGTCCACGGGAAGCTTTACGAGCTTAGGGGACGAGCACATGCAAGGGGCAGAAGCCCAAAGAGAGTCTTGGGGACTAAGCCCCATCACAAAACACAATAGAAAATAGAAATTAAAAACAATGATGAAGATGAACAGGGTTATGTAGAAACTGTCCAGGAATCAGATAGCAATTGATCCCAAATGATAGTCTGTCTGTCTCTATATACTGCCCACTTCTGTTGTTGTTTGCCACGTCATATGTTCATTTCACAAAGCATGAGGTGCTTGAGAGGGATATGTTACATGGATTACACAGATAAACGCACTGGTGGAAGTAGGTTAAGAGAAAATGAGTATGATGAATTTGAGGGTGCCCTGAAGCAACTGCATCAGTTAGAAGTAGAAAAAAAACTCCATCTACGTTGAGCTGCAACAACCGTGACGCCGATGCATAGACCCGCAAAGAACAGATTGCGGAGCATGGAAAGAATAAAATAGAGAATATTTGTTAATGTCTACGAAGACCAATAAGTAATGGGACCCATAGAATAGGCTAGTACAAATGGGTATGGACAACGGGGGCTCAAAGATGAAGGGTCGGACGACACCCTAACGCTCCCTCTTGCAGATGGGCAGCAAACCCAAGCCCCTTGCTCATGCCACATAATGCTAGTTATCTCTCAATCTGACCATGGTTCTAAAATGGGGGGTTTGGCCCCGAAAAATATGGCCATCCTTAAAAATATTCAATTAGATAAAATAATTTTCGGCAATTTTTTGGCTTTTTTTGCAAAAAAATCAAAAAAATCCGGAAAATAGGCTCCAAAACATCCAGAAACCTGGTAATATAAAATGCGGGCGCATTTTTCTCAATTCGTTGGGCCATTAAATTCGAGCCGTGCATCTGACCCATTGAATTAGCAGATCCAATGGTATCAAACAGCATATTTCATCAACTCACATCTCAAGGGTTGCCCCAATTACCCAGCGTGCAAAAATGCTGGTTTTAACATGACATGTAAATGGATCTAGGGGTTGACCTAAAAACTGTTTACAGTATTAGGGTTAGGGTTTCATGGATCCTACATATATGAAGCCTCCATAGCTTTTGTCATTCATCCCATTCGGCGTCTTGGTGCTGCTTCAGGTAAGTTCTTTAGAAGATGTGCCTGTGTTTTAGGTCTGTTGCCTGCCTGGTATTTTAGTTCGAGTTTATGGCCTGAGATGAGAAAATTTTAGCGGATTTCTCTGATATTCCGAGATGAGTACTATTATTGTTACACACTCTGAGGCCATCCGCAGGTAATTTTCTCAAGGAGCTGCTTGTTTTGGTAGATCTGTGGTGCTTGGTCTGTTTTCAGAGTTTTTGTGGCCTAAGATGAGAAAATTTTAGCGGATTTCTCTGATATTCCGAGATGAGTATTTTATTGTTACACACTCTGAGGCTACCTTTTCTTGTTTTTAGTTCCTGTGATGATGCATGAAACGAGTTCCATCTGACTTTAGAAATGAGGAAATTTCTTATCCACACGAGATTTCTGAGGAACATAAACGTTGGCTGTTTTGCTCTCTGGCTTCTGGATGATGATGAATCATAGCTTGACAGGTTCTGGATGATATTAAAAATAATCACTCTAATTTTTTCCTGACGGAAGCTTTAAATTTAGATCTGCTATTGTAGTTCGAAATCTGGATCTGCTGCCTTTAGCTGAAAGCAAAGCTTTATTGGTTCTGTAGTAATTGTATCATGCTTCAAATGGCGAAAGGAGTTAGTCATTTGCATAGCGTTGATATGATATATGAAGTGGATACTCAAGACAAACTGCAGCTGTGGCGCCGGATTGTATCGTGGTTACGCAAATGCCTCATTCCTTTTGCAATTTGAAGCATGATGTCAATTATTCAGATTTCCATTGAGGTTGGCTCCTGGATATTGATGAATCGTAGCTTTACAGGTTTTGGATCTTAAAAATAATCACTCTAATTTTTTCCTGACTGAAGCTTTAAATTTAGATCTGCTATTGTAGTTTGAAATCTGGATCTGCTTCCTTTAGGCTGAAAACAAAGCTTTATTGGTTCTGTAGTAATTGTATCATGCTTCAAATGGCGAAAGGAGAGGGTCATTTGCATAGCGTTGATATGATATATGAAGTGGATACTCAAGACAAACTGCAGCTGTGGCGCCGGATTGTATCGTGGTTACGCAATGGCCTCATTCCTTTTGCAATTTGAAGCATGATATCAATTATTCAGATTTCCATTGAATTTAAGTGTTTAGAGTTATACACTGCGTTTGATAGTGGTCAACATTACCAAGGATTAGTTTTTGAATTTGTTCTGTCTAAAAAGTGGTATGGTGCTAGTGTTGCAGATGAGAGAAAGAGGACTTCTTATCTCTGTATTCTGATCTGTTTAAGGGTGGCAAAAAATGGTGGCGATGATGTATCTTCGAAATTCAGTCAATGGGCTAACAGAGGTTTGATTGTTGGAGGAATTTTTCTAAAAAGCAGTGCCTTGGAATTTCTGGTGATCAGTCATTCGTTGGTGTAACTATCAACAACTATCAACTATGTTGATTTGAAAGATATGTTATGAACTCTTATGGTTTTAGATCTTAAATGTTGAATACTTTTTATTTTGATTTCACTGTAATGAAGACCATTGATCTCAACGCTGTTGTACTTGAAACTTTTTGAATGCAATCGAAATCACATAGGGAAGGCTTTATCTTTGAAACACACTACTATCAAACAAAGAAACGCCTTATAATGCAATGAATCTGCCTTCACAATTATAATAGGCATGCAGACTCTAAATTCCACAGATTAAATCAAAGTCAATATCTTCCTTGTCATTTATGAGTGCACAAGTAAAAATCCTAATTATAAAACTCGTTGGGCAATTAGCAGCTTAGCAAGCTGATTCTCATAAGATTGTCTTTTCTATCATCAAGAGGCATTTCTGTGCATTTTAAGCCTCGGTACTCATTTAGCAAGTTTCATCAGCATTTTTGGATGGAACAGAGGTCGCATCATCAATGAATTAATCTCTCCCATGTTCAAATAATCCAAGTACATAAGATAATGTCTGCGTAGGAATTATGCACATGTTTTCTAAGCTGTCCAAGGGATATGGTGCACCAGACCTGAGCATTATGTAATAGGTAAAGTCCCTTGGGGACACTTTTCTGGCTGTAAAGGCTTGGTGGCGGAGAGGTGAGCTGGTGGGCCGTGAGCGGCGGAGCCGCGAGCGGCGCCGCCAGCGAGCCTCTCCGCCGCCAGGCCTTTCCCGCCAGAAAAGTGCCCCCAGGGACTTTACCTTACATAAAGGTAAGGGGGCCACATTTTGGCCTGTGGCTGTATGACACGTGTATAACTACTATTTTCTACTCTAGCGATGGCGCCGCCGCCCCAGCCACAGATTCCGCCATAGCCACAGCTGGGGTTTGCTCTGCCGCCATAGCCACAGAGTTCTTTCTACTCTGGCGGATTTAGGAGGATTAGGAGCCGATTTAGGAGGAGGCGATGTCTCTGCCGCCATAGCAACAAAGTTTTTTCCTGCTTTCGCCATAGCAACAGGCGATCCGCCATAGCAACAGATCCACAGATTATTTGCTGCCATAACGACATGCTGATATTCTCTTGATAATCCCTTCAAACCATGCATAAGGGTGATCTTGTCCATATCTCCTTTCGTTCCAAAGAACTTTTCTGTTAAAGCTGCAGGTAATCCCTTATATTAGTGCAATCTTCAAGTCTAGGATCATTGTCCATCTTACTACGTATCATGATCTGCTGCGCTTCTCCTTTTTGCACACAAGCTTTCTGAAGAAAATCAAAGTCTTGTGCAAACTTCTTAAATCCTCTAACACGCCTCTGGAAATCTGTGCAGATGCGGGTCCAAAGATGGTTTAAAGCATACTATCCTTCTTCTTATCTTCTGTAATGACAAGATTAGGCTCGTTGGAAAGCCTACTTAAATCTGCTCCAGCTGATAAAGCTAAACTTCGAAAATCTTCAAAAATAAGACAAGATGTCACGTCCCACAATTGCACTACCTCTCCTTCCAAAAACTGGCTTGATGCCATAAAAGACTTTAGTATTGAAAATAGAGAGGAGATACAAACACACAAGGCATTAACTCCCTAAGCTTCACAACTGGATTAAAAACTGTGCACGTGACTATGGCTCATAAAGGTCCGCCATGTCAGCAACAAACGTGGTATGCCACATCAGCATAAATGTCTAGTCATCACATGGCATCAACATGAGGCACATTAGTCCTCATGTTGTTCCTTCTGAATACTGCAGTCTGTCTTCAGTAAGAAGAGCCACCTCATGTTGTATAAAGTAGGATTTTGTCTTTCCTGTTTTATGCCCATAATAAGCCCTTTCTTATTTTGGGCATTAGGCTAAGGCTTCGTATCAAATATTGCATTTCATCCCTGGTTCAGTATGCCTGTTGTCACATATGGCACATACCCCATCTGAGACATGTTTTGAATCTTAATACAACTCAGCTCAATTAATCCTTATGCTATGGAATAAAGGGTCACATATATCTGCAGAAGATTACATATACTCGGATGTTGTCTCTTTGTATTGCACTCATATCTCTGCCACATTCCTCATTGAGTGTTTGTTGCAATTCTTATCATTGCGGAAGAGATTTTATAATCCTTTCTTTATTTTTTGCATTTAAACACAGTTGCAGATAATACTGTAAATAACAAGGTTTACTTTGAGTTGGCCCAAGTCCAACTACTAACATGCTCTTGTGGGGAATTTAACTTCAATATAAGCATCACATATTCCCCGTAGCTTTTATTCAAAAGCCATGACCTATATTAGAATGCTGTTGTAGTGGTGGATTGTTGCTATACATGCGTGTTGAATGTGGTGAGCTTTTGCTGAATTTGTGTCTTTTAATCATCCAATTTTTTGAGAAAATGTAAGAATAGTCATGAATTGCATGCTGAAGAAAAAGACATCAGTTGTGAAATATGGACTATGATGAACCTTTAGTGAGATACATGTGCAAATTGAGCTTCCAATATGAACAAAGTGGAGGAAGCCTACTAATCAATGTCATTTATGAGTGTAGAATCATTTACGAGGTTTTATACGGGGGCAACTCCTTCAATCAATGGGGAGTGGATCTTGGAAATTACATGCAGTGATCAAAGATCTAGAGATTGAATACTACGCCAATTGAACATAGTTCTGAAGAGCATGAACAGATCTGCATCAAGCAGCTCCTCCATATAACTGAATTTTCTTTATTTTTTAAAGAGGCAGTACTGACATTGATGTGGTTTCGCTTATCCTAGATGAAATCATATTCGAAACCTATAGGTCATACTAGAAGTGCAAGTACGGTTTAAAATGCTTTGTTAGATGCTAAAAAAATCTCTTTGCATACACATAAGAAATGAAAAGCCTCAAGGACATGTCATATCATTATGCAACATATGCTCAACCCTTGTTTGTTGCTTGTATGTCTTAATTGTGCCACAGTACAAATGTAACCTGCAACAAATTGAAATTTGCAAACGTAAACTATGCTTTGGTACATTTGCAATCTAAAATTTTGTGTTTGTTAGGAAGTATTAACAACTAAAAATGGAAAGAAATCAAAGCAAAATAATTGAGATAATTAAGGACGTAAATTAAGGCCCGAATCTAATGAATCTAAATTGGCCATCTTACCATTGTAAGCATATATACATACAAAATGATTGTAATAATGCTTACATTCGAAATATGTAAGTTGTTGCAAATCAATGACATGTTAGGAACATTTATTATTCAAACCAAAGCTTCAATGCTCAACCTCGGTCGTTTTGGATTAAGTCAATGAATTTATTTTTCTAGACATTTTCATTCTTGTCTTTTTTGTAATTATTGGGGCATGCTTTTCCTTGTTGTTTCTTGTAGTATGATAAATTGAAAAAAAAAATTCCTGAAGTGAATGATAAGGTTTTTCCTGCTGTCTGCAGACTTGCCTGAAGCATTGGGTCATTACTTATATTTTGATTTCCTTAAGCTTCCTTTGCTTGAGAATTAGGCCGATATGTTTTCTTTATGTGACTGAGAATAGGTAGATACCTGCATCCTGCCAAGTTCTTGATTTGGGCATATATATAATCTCCCAAATTGGAAGAAAAGCCCTTTTCTTATTTATTTATTTATTTAGTAGTTTAACGTCATACCCTTTTTGGCAACATCCCTTCTGGGATCTATGACGATTAGATGACACATTCTCAGACACACACCACTGATGATGAGATTCACACTCACCCACTACAGATGATGAGACTTGCACTCATCCACTTACCACCTGATGGTAGCCAGTGGGTTTTGAACCTTGGAGGGGTACACCCCAACCTTAAGGTCTAACCACTAGACCACCAGCACGATGGTCTACTTCTAAACGAACCGTTTGGTTTTAGAGAAAAATATCAAAATATATCATAAAATTGCATAATGTGATGAAAATGACTTCCCTTCAACGCCTCCTGAACGTTTCATAGTTCTTGTTGTTGTATGCTTTGTAACAAACTCCTCTGCTATAGAGGGATGTACACCAATAGTGGAATCAACCTGAGCCTTTGTTGCACAACATTTTAAGGAAAAGTCTAATATGTCTTACCTTGCTAAGGAAGGAAGGAAGGAAGCATCTAAGCGGAAAATCTAATATGTACATTGTGATTTTTGACATTAAAAGAATACAATTTTTGACTACCACAATCTTATCTTAAATCATCTTAGATTTATGCAAAACAAAAATTAACAAGTCTTACCTTGTTAAAGCCCTCTGGTGTGGCTCTTGCTAGTTTTTTTTGTAGGCTTGCTTTAAGCCCCTTTATTAAGATAATCTCATATGATAAGTCAATTTTGTGCAGGATATGATATGTATCCTTTTGGGATGTACTCTCTAGCTTTAAGTCCATTTTGTGCATGGATATGACATGTATCCTTTTGGGATGTACTCTCTAACTTTGCTATAAATAAGTTCACTGCGACCCTATCCCTTTATGATGTACTCTCAAGCTTTGCTAGAAATAAGTCCACTGCGGCAGCGACTGCCGCCGCAATAAGTACTTGTATTAACCAATCTAATCAGATATAAGCACTCAGACAACTTCAAACATTCAAACCTGATAGATCTTGTAAAAAAAGAACACTGACTTAAATGACAGCTGCAAATTTTTGATAGACAAAATTTGTGAACTCAAATCGAACCAAGAAAGGGCTTGATCGCCAGCAATTGGATGAAGCAGATATAATCAAAACTCCGTATTTTTCAAGCCAAATGTGGTTAATATGGAAAAAAATTGGTGGCTAATGTGGTGAGGTCAGATTAAGCATTGGTTCATGTGGCAAAAAAAGTGGTTAATGCAGCCAAAAAAGTGGTTAACTTGGCTAAAAACCAGGCTTCGAACTGAGCAGTGGGGACAGAAATTTCGATCGGTTTATTCAGCTTGCTCCATGGGCGGCTTGATCCTTCCTTTAAAAGCATGCCAATCGCTTTATCTGCCCTTTTTAAGCAATTCGAGGCAAAATGGAGCCGAAAGAGTCGGGCTTGTTTCCCTATCGAACCCTGCTCTCCCTTATCGAAAGGGTTTTGGAAAACTGGAGTTCTTTATGCAGTTGTTCTGCATTTGGAGAATGGAAGCTGCTTCTAGGCTTTCAGAACCAGTTTGTGAAGCCGCTTTAGGGCTCTAAGGCTTTCAACATGCACTGCTTGTTGTCTTATGCAAGGATATGTAAGTGAAGGATTGAGGAGAAGTGCCTATGGGTTCAAATCTTTTAATCCGAGTAGAGTAGATGGAGCTTCATCTGCGAAGCTATATGCGTTGCCATCTGGGACCAAGGCTTTCCGGCTCTGTCTGAACTGGCATGTTGGTTTCTTCAAAAGAAACTGCTCTGGAGTTCTGCCTGATTTTTGGGTCAGCACACTTTCCAGTCTAGAATTGCAACTAAAAGGTGTTTCGTTTAACGTGAAGACTACTGGCATGGAATTTTGCCACGTCACCCGAATAAATATTCTACTCTTCACACTTCTTCCTCCTTTCCCGTCTGCGGCTATGGCGATCCGACTATGCTAGAGTGCATTCTATCTCTCTCATTTTCATGCAACCTTGTCCCAACCTTTTTTCTAGCACTGTTGTGAGCTAGCACCTCGTTTTGATCAATAGCGCCTTGTTTCCTCGATAGTTTTTTTTGGAGTTTTTCAAGATCCAGTTCTTTATTGTCTGTGCATGTCTCAGACATTGTTCTAGTTTATTTTTGAGCCATCACCTTGTTTATTGTTGGAGTTCTTGAAGATCGACCGGTTTCAGTTCAAAACTTTGAAAGATCAGGATTTCTGTGGTAGATCTTCGGGTTTTAAGATCTTCGGGTTTTAAGGTGTTTCAGCGAGTCTTTATGAGATTCCTGAGATTGCATGTTAGTTTGGAGTTGAGATTCGATTTTTTTCTTGCTGCATGTGTAGCTTTGAAAGTTTTTTGCAAATGAAGTTGAAGAATGGCACCTAAGAAGCAGGTATAAGGCTTATTTTGTGTTTCTTTCTGTTTTTTTCTCCTTTTGTGGTTCTTTCCTTTTAGTAAATAACCTATTTCTTGTTTTTCAGGTTTTTTAGACCTTGGGAGGTTGTAATTCCTCTTGTCATGTTCTTGTTTTGCCTTTTACTAATGTGTGCCAAGTTTTGCTATATCATCCTACATTGGCTGATGTTTCTGGTGTATCTGGTGAAGCACTCTCATTTGTGCTAAACCTTACAGCAGAACTTGGAGGAATAGAGAGTAGTTTGCATGATGAAAATGCAGAAAGTGATGGTGATTATGAAGATATGTGTAAAGAATTCGGTGAAGAAGAGATCAAAGACTATATCAGAGATATTGAGAACATGCTAGGAGTTTTCCTAGTTGCTGATGATAGTAACAAAGAAAATATCCCAGGATATACTAAGAAAGTGTAAAATGTGAGAAGCCAGTAGCATTTCCTGATCTGGATGAAAACTTAGTGAATGAAGTGAAGGCTGCTGGCAGGAAATTTGACAAAATAAAGTGGGTCAGAACTAGATTTGATCAGTGGAGAGTCCAAAATGGATTTAGAGATGAGAAGAAGATAGAGGAGTTGCATTTACGAGAATTTGCAAAGATGCTAGAACCGTTTATGTTGCAGGTCTACAGGATAAAAGGAGGCTTGTATCCAACTGAAACGTAAGTTATTTTATTGTGTTATGATTCTGTTTTTATTGTTTTGAAGTAATTTAATATCTTATTAATATGTTTGGTTTATTGTGACAGGTTGCAAGATATATTCAGAAAGTTTGGGGCTATAATAAGGAGAGCTCAAGAAGTCAGGATTGGGATAACTCATATTGAAGAAGTAGTGTTTGACACCAGGCACAGTCCCATATTCTCTAATGCTAGAAAGGCTTGTATAGCCTCTATGAGAAGGTCTACGTTGAGAACCTGGTGTTTGTGGAAAGAGAAAGAAAGTGGATGAAGTATCTTTTCGTGAGCTCTGCTGTCTGATCCTGAACACTCTATCTTGAATAATAGAGGGCTTCAAAGGAGGTTCATGTATTATTTTGTCTATCGCTTTGCAATCAGAGGTAGAAATGAGCTTTATAAGCTTGTCATTGCATACTTTCAAGTCTTGGTTCTTGAGGGCAAGGAATGTCTGAATATAGTGAATATCTGAGTAAAAACTATGATGTTTCTATAAAGAAGTATCAAGAAGAATCTTTTTTATTATCTGTGCGGTGCTTTGAGGCTGATGTAGTGCTGACTTCTAAATGTCTTGTGAGGCATCTTTCATGGTATCCAGATGATGAACAGCAATCCAAATTTGCCTTTATACAGTGTATCAATTCTGCTAGAGCCCCTATAAGTTGTTGAATTAGTTTCATATTTTTTTCTGAATAACTTACATGTTCTAATTTGTTTTGATGTGTAGATATGGTACAATAAGAAGCATAGAGTTAGTGCTAGGGTTCTAGCTTCTTGGATGAAATACACGCTAAGCACAATTGGTGTAGAAGGAAAATTTTCTGGCAAATCTAGCAGGAGTTCAGTTGTTAGTTAGTCGTCTTGCACGTGCTAATGGTCCCATTGATATTGGGATGAACATTATTGGCCACAAAAATACCGAGTCGTATAAGATGTATGGTAGTAGTAATTGTGTTTGTACTATTTTTGTTAGTAGTAGTAGTTAGTAGTTCTAATTGGCTAGCTGTTTTGCAGATATGATAAGATATCTGAATTAAAGTCTAAAGCTGCTATGTCATTCATCGGATAACCATTCAACGCAGACGGATCACGGAGAATGTTTGATAATGTTTACATTACAATGAAAAATTGACTGCCTAGGATGCGAGACAGAATGATAGAAATATGAATGTGATAGAAAATGCTGGAAATTTCAATGTGTTAGATACTCAGTCGGCTGCTTCTTGTCATATTACAGGTAATTTAGTTATTTAGTTTTCTAGTCACTTTTGTAGTTGACTTTCTAGTTCTAGTTTATTCTCTAAATCATAATTTAATAGTTTTATTCGTTTATCAGGTGACCATGATGTGGATATGAATATGAATGTGGATGAAGATGCTGGTTGTAAATTAGTCCCAAACAATGTGGAGTTGGGAAGTAACAGTGCATCGACGGAAAAGGATCAGCGTATTATTCTTCGACCTGCTAGTGAACTTGATGGTCTTTTTTTTGATACAGTGCTCTTAAAGAGATTGCTGGTGAAAATCCGCTTATCAAGAGGGCCTTCAATTTGATTCTTGATATTGGCACTACTAACATTTCGGATGGCACGTTCAACAATTGTATAATCCTTCCTGGTGGTGGCAATTTGAACGTTGCAGAGATTGTGAAGCGGATCAATGGAAATGACTGTGGAAATTGAAGTTTGGAACTGAAGTATGAGTAGTTTAAAGTTTGATTGTAAACCTTTTTCTTTTTATTTCTAAATTGAATAGAAAAACTTTTTACTGTGCTAAATGTTTTCAACTGATGAATGCTTTTATTACTCTAATTCTACTGTTTTAAATTTGCATTCTAACATTTTTACTCTACATCCTGATCTTATTATCTTGCATTTTGCAATTTTTGCTCTATATTCTGCAATTTTTACTCTACATTCTGAACCACGTTCTGCAATAGTTTCACCAAGCACTATTTCGTTAAATATGGAAAAAAAATGAATTTATGGACCGTTTTATGAAATGACATGGACGCACGACAAAGCTATGAGCTGTGGAATCTTGATGGTCTGTGGAAGCTTCTTCTTGTTGGCCGGAGGCCAGGCAAAGTCAATGCTCTCTAAGTCGATCCGGTCATTGGCTGTTGTTGGTCTCCATCTCTTCTTCCAACTATTCACGTAGTTGGGAGGGTATACCTGGTTCCTCACTGGGACAGGTTCCCACCAGGTAACCCGGATGGTCTCGAAGTTCTCTTTCTTGTCATCCATCTGTGGTTCTTCCATGCTGTAACCTACCCAGGTAGGGCACAAGTCATCGTCCGGTCGCGCTAGGATAAACATCCCCTTCTGCATGTCTTTGTAAGGATTGAATTCCGGTATGGGCCTATCCTTCAACGGACCAACG
>JAANSK020091464.1:0-16278 GCA_011763485.2 Isoetes engelmannii | reverse complement strand
CACCCGCAGTCGAATGCAGCTATCCCAATGCATGGTGGTAGAGAACTCTATGCCCAAATATTTATATGTAGCAGCGAACTCCACTGGTTCTCCATGATATGTGAATGAGGGTGCTCTCGGGTGCCGAGAGGACGAGATCAAAAGGACCTTGGTCTTCGCGAGGTTGACTCGCATGCTGGAATCTTACTGAAGATTATTCTCTTCACTGCCAGTACACACTGACCCATATCTTCACACTTAGCATCACTCTCCTCGAGTTACCGTTCTTAATTACGCATGTAGAAATTCTTTTCACGGCAGTTTTCTTCATCATTAATCGTAAACTATGCAAGTGGAGCATATCTCACCATCCAGCAACTCTCATCTCGTCCATTCCTTGAAAAAGGGCTTCCTTGGGACTTCGCTACGTTATGCAATTTTAAACGTCTCCCCAGGATTCCAACACCTGGCATATTCAAGGGTCACGATCTGTTCAACTACTCGTCTATAAGAAGGCCCATGCGACCAAATGCAAACCCTACCGTCTTTACCGCCTTTCTTCTTCCTTACGTTCTTTCGGTTCTTCTATTCTGGTGCCACAATTCTCTACCATGGCTTTCTCATCTCGATTCATCACTTTCACTGATGCTCCTTCGGATGCTGCTGCTTTTGCCTCTCTTGACTTCTCCAACGCCTCCAATATGGCTCTACCAGCACCAGATCAAACCGTCGCCACCAATATCGACCGTCATAATTTTTCTAAGGCAAAACTGCCTGTTCCAAATCGGCCGCAACTCTCGAAGTTTGTAGCCCATCTGATTCATATCGAAGGAGGCAATTACATATCTGTTGAGATGGGAAACAAATTCCCCTCACGCATGATCTTCTTGCACAAGTTTTTGAACTTCCTCAGCATCTTACTGCTCTTAGCACAACGGAAATTTTCAAGTATGGTTTTACTATTTATGGTGTCTCTTCGTATGCCGCACTGAGAAAAGTACCAAATTCTAGTGTTGAGACCAATTTTGGAACTCATCTTCAAGCTATTGTAGAACACTTTCTTCCAGTTCTGACTGCCAAGTCAGTACTCTACATGCCAGACTGTATCACAGACAAGGGATTCCAGTCGAATGCATTCTGAAAGCAGTGCCGTACATAATCTTCGAAGAGAAACATTCCAGCATGGGCACAATTCAAAGGATCAGGAGCAAACTTCTAAACCCCATCCCGACTTCATCAACGTTTCAGATACTACCTCACCACAGCGCCCTCGTGTTAATCCACATGTTCAATCACAGGCTTCCACATCCCACAGGGAACTCCAAGCTCCTCCATCCGCGCCGCTCCGCGGTATTCTTTATGAGTATGAGCAGAATGTGGAAAGCTCTCTTATTCAGTTACATGAATATCAAAATAAGCTGACGGATTCTATCAAATATCAATTAGATGCTACAGATACTTTGATACGTGATATGCAGACATCAAATGCCAACGTAGCACAGTTGGAAGATAGCTTGCAGCACCAAAATGGACTTCTTCTGAATACCCGTAGGACTTAGCTCGTGGAACAAGGCACGACTTTGCAAAATGCTCAGTCATTGTATCAAGGCCAGCAAGCCGAGTATGCCACTCTCAAACACCCCAATGATCAATATCATGTGCGCACTTCTCGTTTGGAAGTCGAGTTGGCAGATGACCACAATCAGGCTCAGGTCCTCCAATCACAGCTTTAAGACATGCAAAAACAGAAAATAGTTGATGCTGCTGAAAGCGCAAGTTTGAAGTTCACTCTCTCCACAAAGAGTGCTTCTCCCTCACATGTTTCTCATGCTCAATGTAAAGTATATGATCATACCTGTGCTGTTGTAGGTGTCTATCCAAGATTTAGAAAACAAAATCACTCAAACATTGCAACTCGTGAATCAAGCTCAGACACAAACTGATGTTTATTTAGCTTTGGCCAAAGAGGTGCATACTGATTTTCTTCATACTAATACATATTTTTATTATGTCAAGTCTGTTGGAAACATCTTTTTGCTTTGTTGGTTTAGTACAGCCAGGACAGTAGAGGGCCCTTTGCTTATTGGTGACATCTTGCGCCGCTGGTCTGATCTCAGTGTTGAAGAAAAAGGCGTTCTCTCTCTACCTTGGCCACCTTCCAATTTCTTCAAGTTGAAGACCCTGAATTCTTCATTTTTTGTGCAATCCAAGACATGGCACATGTCATGCATGCTTTCTTTTTGGCACACTCACATGACAAGTTTGAAGGGAGGACACAACCACTCTCCATGACACATTGGAAGTGGCCCTGTTACTTTCCAAAAACAACAAAGTCTTTACTGATGATTCATGAGCAGCAGCTCTCTAAGAGGAGTACATTCCTGAGTTGGCAAACTATCTCCAGTTATGAGTTCCTGAAGTAGTTCAACAAGTCAGCAAATATTTAATGGCGTGAATTCTTCGTCTCGTGCCCCCACCACCAGGGGCAAGTACACTTAGGGCCGTTAAATTCTTTTTCCTCTCCCTCTTACCCAATGGTGTCTTCTTCAATCTCTTCAACTTCTTCCAATTTGTCTATGTCCTCAGAACTTCTCTTAAGTCCTTTTTTGAGTGAATCCGCCTCCAAAAGCAACCTTTGGTTGGAAGCTTGCAGATCATCTGCATTCTTAGACCTGTTGGTCAAGAAATTGTTACAATGTTGGAGGTAATCAAGTGTGCTACCATAATTGTAATGCACTCCACACAATTGAGTGTACATTGTTCTCAACTGCAAATCAGAATTACTAGAAATGTTATTGCAATATCAAGCAGACCTTCATTAACCTTACAGATAAAGTGAATAAGCCCTGAAGTAGAATAGAATTCAGGAGGTCATCTGGTGATCGGATCGATGGAATACAGTTTCCCACATGCGCAGAGGTCAATATTCATTGCATCAGAAGATCAAAGAACATTCTCATCCACTTGTTCTTTCCTGTTATATTGGTCAGTTCATTGTTATTGCCCGATACGCTCATCGAAGCAAGTGTCATGCAGTGGTTAGGCTAAATTATATATGAAGGAAAAGCTCAGGCATCTCTGTCTAGAGAAGAAAAAGGAAGGTGCCAAAAGCTTTGCTACAAGGAAGCATTCTAGAATATGAACTAAATTCTGCAATCAGACAACTAAACTTGAATATCTCGTTTAAATCCTATCATTTGCAAAAGAGGTGTCCGAGTCCTCTTTCTTTCTGGCACTTCCCTGTTGATGTCCCATTGAAAATATCCTAAAATAAAAAAAGTAAAGGCTTACTTTGACAAATGGGATGTCATCAAACAAATACTGCTAATCTCGGCTATAAAATTGGAATAAGCAAAACTTGATAAACTTTAACAATATTTTTCTCCATTGTTCATTAGTCTAGATCGAAATCTAGTGGTGTCAAATAGGTCCAGGTCATTTTTTAAGACACTTGGATATCCTAGGCTTTCAGATAAGGTGTCACCTAGGGTTGGGCTGTTGCGCTAAAGAAAAAAAAAAACAAAGCCAGACGACCAAGGCATGAAAGATTTGGCGTGGAGCTTCTGGCTATAGCAGAGCAGGGGAAGTTTCTTCACCAGAGAAAGTAAAATATAAGGAGCCTGAGGTTTTCTCCAAATCCAACAGACACATGACTTGGGCATTTCAAAAACCGACGTCTTTCTCCAAACATTGGCATGGACGTTCCGCAACAGGCATTGGCTCTACTATTTTTCTCAACCGTATATTGGTTTAGATCAAAAGCTTGTCCACGTCATTTTTTAGGACACATAGATAGGCTAGGCTTTCAAATAAGGAGTTACCCAGGGTTGGGCTGTTGCACTAGAAAAAAAAAAGAGAAAAAAAAAGAAGGTTCTTTCGCAATGTGGGTTGCCCCATGTGCGACACATAAAATCTGCTATGGAGTGTCCTCACAGAAGGTCCGGAAGAAAAGAGCATTTTAAACCTACACTACCTTCAAAACAAGAAGACTACTATGGCGAGAAGAAGGGGGAGATTTTGGCAGCAGAACATACGAAAGTAGAGCTGAATCATACGACTGGAGATTACGGAAAAGAGAAAATGTGCAGCTTTGAAATTGCTGCTCTATATGCCCATATGAGAGATAGTAACTGATTTTTATGAAAAACCCGGCTATGACTTGCTATTGGCTTAGATTTTCGGTGCACAGTTCGAGCGCTTCCTACTTCGAACTTGAAGATACCCATAATCGGAGCTTGAAGATGCCATAGTTAGGGCTTGAAGATGCCATATCGGAGCTTGATGACGATGAGGGTGTAAAATAGAGAAAAGCCCCGTTATTGGACGGTCAGATTCAATCCTAACGAGCTCTAACGCAGATCAACGGAAGCCAACCCAACCTCTAACGCTGCCTAACGCAGCTGTGGAAATCATCTGAACCGTCCAACCACCCCCCATACCCATCTTGGCCGTCCAAGCCCAAAAATCCACTATCGGCCCATCAAGGGTTTGCCCTTCAAGCCTTCGGGCGACCAAAAAAAAAAGGGGGGGAAAATTCCAAATATACCCTTCTAGTTTGCAAATATTCCAAAAAATACCCCTAGAAACAGAGTATTTAGTTCGAATGGCAATAACATTTTTTTGATCGATCAAATATAAAAGATGCCTTCATGAAACTTGTAGATTAGACTGAGCCTATTCAATAGCAGTGAAATCAACCAAAATGGTGTTGAAAATCTTCAAGTTACAATGGTTTAAAAAGGTGTTATAAAATATAACTCAAATGAGCATAACTTGAGCATTCCAACTCCGATTTAGGTGAATTTAATCTTGTTGGAAAGATCTTATCCTCACCTATAATGTTTGTGAAGACACCTTTTTAATTTGAGCTCACATAAAAATTTTATTACCATGTTTATAGAAATACCCTTCATTTGGAGGGTATTTTTGGAATATTTGTAAACGTAAAAGGTATATTTGGAATTTTCCCCAAAGAATTTATGCCACGTCGCAGGACACGAGAGTATGTTGTTATACATACGAGACGTACCGTTTGGCGGATGTGTCGTTTGGGCGCATTCTACCACATACTGAGTTCCTATTGGATTGAATCGAGAGGGAGAACGATTTCGAACGCAAATCTGGTTATTGCATCCTTAATTTCAAATTTACAGAGTCTTGAAGGCTAGAATAGGCTTATCATTTCTAGGTTATAACTTGCCGTTTGGTTTTTTTTAAGTGATCCATGGAGCCTCATCCACGAGAGTATCGAACGGACGAGCCTGTACCCTCCACCTTCGCTTCTGGCCAACCCAGGGTAAAATAGTAGTTCACACAGGGAAAAAAAATGGTTTTGCTGCATTTTGTAGTTCTCATAGATGATATTCCACGTTAGGGTTTCATCGAAGTTCCTAAAAAGAGGCTGTTTTGATTGATCTTGGCATTTCATATGGTGAGCAGAGGTCTACTATCAAGAATTTTCCACCTCCACATGGTTATGAAATACCCTGGAGACCTTCTGTTACTATTCTTTCACGAGGTGAATCCAGCTTGAGGCATGATTTATCGAGTGATAAAGAGAGCGAGGTCTTTTCTTTCTTATCCAACCCTTCACTTGATCACAACAGATGACCTGCATTCTAGTATTAGATTGATTCTTCTGATCTTTCCAAACCATACCTTGCATACAAACATAGTAAGAAAGTCGCTTACGCTTCAGAATCTGGTCATCTGTTCCCTTTAGCTTCCATTAAGTATCCCAATAAATTTCCACATGACACACATTTGCTATCAATTTGATCAAACACACACGATTCTCTATCTGCATATGGCATAGTCAGCTTGTCCTGTCCCTTCCCACTTCCCTTATTTATCTAGGTTAGTATTTTTTCATACCACATATATTTATCCTGATCAAGACCTGCACATGGAATACGTTTTCTACATGATGAATTTGCTCCTGAGACTTAACAATTAACTGATTTATATCTAACCTTAGTGGAAATATGGCCGTGCTTATGCCCCATCCCCGCAACCACAAGATGAAGAAGAGAGCGTAAAGCATGAACGAAAGCACTTCAAGCCTCCTGAAAGCAAGGAACAAGTATGGAAACCTAGCCTGAAACCGGTGATGCATATGGATGAAAGTAATGACCAGAGATGGAAGTCAACTATCCACGTGGTGGAATCCAACCACGACGACTCCAAACCTCGGAGGCTTCTCAAGCCTGGAATGTTCCAGCACCAGCCAGAGTGGATACCTCCTTTTAGATCCTGGTCCGGAGAAACACCTGAGAGAGTAAGGATTTCTGAAGACACACTACGAATTTGGCCCATTTAGTTTATAGAACACATGCACTTTAGGAATTTGAATAATAAACTAATGCTAGGTTAGTGCATCAGTCAGTGAACCTCATACAAAGGTCAGGCACTTTTTAAAGAAGCTCAAGCATTGAGAGTCGTCAGCTTAAAATGGGTGAAGTTTATCACTTGATATGACCTAGCTACAGGCATTCACAAGTGCCAAACCAAAGCTATTTGGTTGAGACAACCTGTTATCTCTTCCTTTCCCTTTGTTAAGATCAAGATCCATGATAAAATTTACGTATTTCAGTTTTATCTAAAACCGGTGCTCCGGAAGGGTGGAAAACGAAAGAGCCTGGTCTATAACACACACAAATCTGAGGGCACAGCTCGCGCGTTGGATCAATCAGATGTTCGCTATGATGAATCTAAGCGTTCCTTTGGTGGTCTACACTGTGGTTACAGGAACAAGCATCAGTATCCATTTTGTCCTCTACCTCCAGTGACAGGTCTGAAATCCTTCAAGGATACATCACATGAAAAGGAAGGCGTCCACAGCCTGCAGGATCACACAAAGAATTACAACTTTGATTCTTACATATATTTATAGTTTCTCTTTGAAAAGGGATTGTTTGTTCAATTCAACCAAGTCCGTCGAAGATTTATAATTCAATATTGCAACCCAACTCTGCAACCTACTAGTTCATTCTTATGCATCTCGATTTCCTCTTTTTCTTTGCCTGGTTTCTGTGTTGGTTGCAAGGTCAAATGATATTTGTAGAGAACTCCACAGAGTACGAACCTAATTGTGTTGTAATTTTTGGGTTGCCCGAAGTACATTCTATGAATATCCCATGCATATTCTGTATTAAACGTTTCATATGCTGTCAACGTACTCAGTCAGGCCGCCTCAGGAAATAGAAAGAAAGAGGATCCAGAATACCATATCAAGCCTAAATGGCTTCATCATTTATGCACAATTGTTTTCATTATTCTTTGTCTATGTCAATGTTATTTTCTTCATGGCAATTAAAGATTTTACAACTTTGTCGTATGCAAGTTATTTTAACAGAGCTCCATTCATGCACTTTCCTCTTCTGCCTTGCCAAGGTAAAACTTTAGAACTAGTAATCTTTCTTTTGATGATGACATGAGGGCATGATGGAACTTATGAGTAGGATTCTTCTTCAACATGGCAAAGCATTTAGCTTCACTAAAAATCTGTTTACTTGGGGAGATATATCCTTGCTTGCTGCACATGATGCTTAGTCTCTAGTTTGAGAAGGATATGGACCTTTTACAGATCATAAGCAGTTTGTTAAAGGCGTCGTCGGTATATTTGTTGTTAAAGGGCATTGTCTTCAAACATGTATTTGTAAACTTCATGAGTTTTGTCTTGTAACTTGGATATTATTTCATTGTTTCATATAGTTATATTGAAAACAGTCAAAGCTTCCATCTTCTGTGTTGATAAGGTTATCTTTGTCGGCTTCCTGATACTAGAAAGATGCAATGAAAGCACCAAAGCGGCAGGATGTAGTTTTGGAGGCTTTGCGTGTGGAAGCCATAGCCATGATCGATTGGACTTTTGAAGCATATATGGTATAAAGAATCATACATTCTGATCTTTTTGGCTGGTACAGTTCTTTCAAATGATTCGGTTGAAATATTGAAACTACTCATGCTGCTTATGCTAAGCAATCGTAATGCTAAACAGAACTAGGTATCCCTTTTATGGCCTAAAATGGCAGATGGATTCAACTACTAGTTTGACA
Organism: Isoetes engelmannii; assembly: GCA_011763485.2. Taxonomy (NCBI): domain Eukaryota; kingdom Viridiplantae; phylum Streptophyta; class Lycopodiopsida; order Isoetales; family Isoetaceae; genus Isoetes; species Isoetes engelmannii. The sequence goes on along the minus strand of JAANSK020091464.1, from coordinate 8,242 downwards.
TGGCATACTAGTAATCTGGCCCCATTCACATATTAATGTTCTACTAGTGCTGCATATCATCTAGACATGAAGTTGTTCTGTACAGGCCTGATCTAAACTTTTCTGGCAAAACTTAGTTCATCTTTGAAATAACCTTAATAGCAGCGGCATGCCAGCTTCCCTTTTGGAACTGGTGTTCGTCATCTAATACTTAACTTTTTGTCAATCAAGAAAGTCGGCCACTTTTTGTCAATTAAGAAAGTGGAGACGGATACAGCCTTTCCTCTCCTGCCAGTACTTGCAATCCCGACTATAGATTTATGTTATGGACCTACAACATGGAAATTAAATCTAGGAGCTTTAGATGAAGATAAAGGCTTCTAGTTGTACAAATTAGAAACTCAAATCTTCTTGGAGCCAAGAACGAGGTTTATTCTTTTTCTTCAAGAAGAGCATTTTACAGGCATGAAGCTGGCAGTAATCTGCAGTGATGGATGTGGAGAGTTCAACAACTCCTATGCATTCCATGTCTTCTGCTCCTCTCAAGGTATCATACATGATCTTCACCGTATTCTCCCGAGCCAAATGGAAATGCCAAACCATGGCTCGAAGTCTGCTTCTGTGCCATGAACATTCCATTGAATTTATGGAGAAAAGCAGTTCACACAACAGCCCACATTCTTAACTGGACTCCACGTTCTGGCATCGAGTTTAAAATCCCAAAGGAGGTCTGGACTGAGCGCTTAATTTCTATTGACCATTCATGTTTTTCGGTGCATAATTTCTATTGACCATTCATGTTTTTTGGTGCAGGTCATATTGATGCCCATATACCATCTGCTAAGAGAACTAATTTTACAGTAATGGCCATTTTTTGGCATGCATCTAGGCTATTCTTCTACTCACAAGCTTATTGCTTCATTGTCACATGCCACCTTCAACGAGTATGAAATATGCTCTCAAATATGATACACCTTTTCTTACTTTTGGAAGTTTACATGCCTTCAGATGTTTCTATTATTACTGAATCTTAACTGTTACACCACCGCATAATTTGATCATTTGGAACTGATTCTTCTAATTGTACACATCGAGTTCACCTCCAGCATGGGGAAATGATTATGAACACAGTATGACTGTCACTCATGATCCCCTTGAACCTCAGGCCCATGGACAAGCTATGGTTAGCCCATATTCCCTTCAGTGGAGCAGTAAGCAATGCAAGTTGAACTCAATGCCATCATCGAAACTCATACATGATTCTCATCGCTAGAGCAGCTGACACTCTAGTTTTTCTAGAATCACTAGTGATATCTTTACAAATCCAATACCTAAATCTTTGATTGATAAGTGACTTTTGTAATAGAGTCAGATGACTTCCAAGCACCAGCATTAGCTTGAGGTGGAGAATCTGGAAGCTACATTAGGATTAGATTTTGTACCTGTTTGTTGCAAATTCCTAGGAACTTTTGTACCCTTATTCGTCGTACTTTGCAGGGGAGAAAAATCCCTTTCTTGGAGAACCACTGAAGGCAACGAACTATCAATTGATTGATTTAACTCCATTTGTGCCTGGGATGCAGAAGCCGTCATCTCTACCAAAAATGGCCGAAATTAAAAAGACCTATTCTGGCCCCTAATCTGTAAGCAAAACGTGTCAAAAGTGGTACTACTGGAAAGCTCTCGGAACAAGCTTTCCAACAAGCTAAAGATCATCGTAAACAGAACTCTTGGTTAAGCCCATCTTTAGGACTCAATCAGGTTTTCTTCCAAAAATTTGCATTTTGAATAATGTTTACGAGGGAATCTATTGGGCACGTCAGCAAGACCTTCCTATTGTGTATCTCAAGCATGATTTTGCGAAGGTATACGACTAAGCTGAAAGTTCATGCATCTATGTATGCTCAGATTGGGATTTGAGCAGCAGTTCACGTCAAACGTCAAGAAGCTACATGTCTTTGCTCGGGCAACATTTCTGTTCTCTGGTGAGCCTTCAGAGGTTTTCCCACTTGGTCATGGTATTCGCCAGGGATGCCCTTTAGCACCACTTAATAATTTCTTTCCATGCAGCCCCCGCACTAACATGAATGCCAACTAGAATCCCTAGCAACTTGGTGGCCTTTCCATGAGCGAAAAATTTCTATGGATAAGCATGAACACATGATGGAGTTGGAGTATTCAACATCCATATGGCTGTGCACTTTTGCCACCCCACAAGCATATTGGAAGCCAATGAAAATGTATCCAAGAGCAATTTGGTAGCTTCTAGGTTCTCAACATTAGTGACCAGAAAAAGAAATGTGTCATCTGCATATTGATTGCAAACTTCCTGTGTATCATCCTCCATCGCGAGACCGTGGAGGAGACCCTTTGTTGTTGCAACAGAAAATAGCAGTGACAAGGCCTTTGCGACAATGGGTTTGGAGAAGCACTTGTTTTGGTGGTTCACCACAACATTGTCTCTTAATGGTCGCATTAAGTGCCAAATCAGTCCTCAATAGTACCCATGTCTATATGACATCCTTACGGTTAGCCCCCCATTTGGAATGGTTCGGAACTTTATATGGGCTGGTACCGAGGAAGATGTTGTGGTTAAGGTGGCTTGGTCTAAGGCAGGTGGTCTAGGTATGATAGACTTCTTACTGCAGAGCAAAGTCCTAATTTCAAAATTTATATGGAGGCTCCTGAATGGTGAAGATGACTCAACTGGTGTATGCCTTCTTAGGCAGTTCTTAGTCACTGTATCCCTCTAGGCAAAAAGGCAGTCAATTCAGTTCTACCCTGGGCATTATTTCATCCGTTGTAGCCTTTTTTCAAATACTTCTCTTTTTCTACATGGATTGTTAGCATCAAGGGATGCAGTCAGACAACTTTTTTGGCTATGTCCTTCCATGTATGTCCTACTAGAGATTCCATGGTGGTGGACACCATTGCCGCCCGACCTCCCAGCACCTCCACTGGTTGCATCAATTCGTCCCCTTACACAGAGATGATGGGTTCTAGCAGGTGTCATCTCTATCCAAGCATGGTATGAAGGCGGCCGTCTATTGTCTTGGCCCGAATTCCAGGCAAAATTTCTCCTCTTTTGTTGGGATGTGTCTTATTGGGAGAAGGCCGCAGAAAACTTGCATCTTAGGGTGGAGGTTGATGTTACAGAAAGGATGCCTTGGGGCTATCATGAAAATATTCACATAGGCAAGCACTGTTAGCTCAGTATATCGATTCCTCTTAGCACACAGCCCCTCCCTTTGCCAAACGGTGGCTCCTGTAGGTTCCACAGTGCAATTCGGGTCGTACATCATACAAGTGGCTTGATGACATGGCAGAAAGGATGAATACGTGTCTATAGTGATATATCATTTGACCTTGTAATAATATTTTGGCTTTATAAAAAAAAGGCTTATTCAACTAGTTTGATCCAAAGTCAATGGTTTATAAAGCAAATGGAGGCTAAAAAATGGATTTGGAGGCAATATGGAAGAATCAACATGAGAGGATGGAAAAATAGGCTAAATACCATGGAAATAAGGCAAAATTCCCACATAGTCAATATCGGTCTAGTACTGGGGACCTTAAAATTCCATTGCCCCGAGGTAACGGGTTCAAGTACGATCAATTGGACCTGTAGTAGAGACCTTAAACTTGCCATATGTAATGGATAATCACATGCAAAGCATCTTTTAGCATAGACTCAGCATAGTCATCACATGCAAAGCATCTTCTAGTATAGAATCAGCATGATCGCACCTAGGAGTGCATTGCCTTCCATGTGATTTGTAGAATAAAGTGAAGTAGAATGTAATCATGATGTGATGATGAATAGACTGACGTCCTTCAATATAAAAAACTTATAAAGCTTCGGATTTTCAAGTTGACTTATAAACATTGTCCTTGTGATCTCTTTTTTTTCACAAATTTGTAAATGTCCTATAAATCTGAATGTTGCTCATGATGAATGATCTTATAAATGCGAAATCTTTAAATGTTACCAGATCCTAGTAACATGAATCTCCAATCCAGGATATCAAACTTCCACTCCAGTAGTATCCAATTCATGGAAAAGATAGTGAGGGAGGTAAATGGTAACCATCTTATGTTTTTTGTATGGTCTTCTTGCATCCCTTGTCGTTTTAGCTTCCAATTGATTTTAAAATGCAAAAAATAGCTTCTTAATCTCTGCACATACATAAGTCAACCCTTCAAAGCATGAATTGAAACCAAACCTTCCACCTCTGGTGATCCACATTTTGTAGCCAGGATGTTTGTTATGGTTTACACCTAGCGGTCTATTTTTGGGGACAAACTTAAGTGTGAAGCAAATATCCAAATATTGCCTCAATTGAGTATCCAAGTACTTCACATAGACTAGAACAGTGATCCAATACTTTACATAGAATAGAACAGTGATCAAAGAAGTGAACTGTAATTTGCATTGTGTGAGTATATGTGCATATCCAAATATATTTTGTGAAATCTATTGACTCTAGCAATTTATTAAATTCAAAAAGCATTAAGCTAGTGAGATAAAACAAGAAAATTATTGTTTACTCAATATACTAGTTGTGCTCTAAGCTTATCCATATGAAAATGACAGGCCACATGGATAAGACACGACCACTATAATATTTACTTTTTCTTACTCAAATAAACGACGGTTATCACTAGGTTAAATAATTATTTACATATGCTCATTTACAATAGTGGGCCTTTATGGATTTTCTTAAGTCATCATATTTGTCCAAATTAGATATGTTTACTTTATGGATTACATTAAGTGGGTATATTAAAGGATAGGCCATTCCATCATTGACTCATGGGTATTCTAATATTGACCCGATTATCAATGCTAGATGATAATGGATTTCCATATCATTGTTTTCACCGTCTCAAAAGGTTAAAAGATATGTCGTGATAGAGATAATCTATTAGAGTTGATTTTGCTTAACACATGATGATCGATTTATTAATGTTAATTAATTATCAATTCTAACATGGAAGCCACTATCAAGTCATTAAATATCCAATAATTGAATAAAGTATCATCTAGATTGCTTGTCATGAACGAGGAGTGTCGTAAGGTTTGTCATTACTTACGCCATTGCTAGGTTACTTAGGCCCACAACCTAGTTAGTTAAATAAAAGAATTAAATTATAAGTTTTTGCATGTGTAGGTACCATTTGTGACAAAGGCATTACAGTACAAAAGGAATAAATATCATTCTTACTTTGCTCTTATTAGATTAGCACATACAACTTAAATAATAAACAAATTTAGACTATGTTCATTACTCTGTTCCGTGATCTAATTAGACATGACAATTCAAATGACAGCTTTACTTTGGAAACTCAAAAGGTGCTTCACACGTTTAATTACATAAATTGCTTCTAGTTTATCTAGGATTCATACATACAACTTTCCATACAATTCTTATTGCTTCATTGTCATGAAAGGTACAACTTATTACGAGCACATTTTGCCACATACAAAAATATGTATATAGAATAAAAGAAAAGCGAACGTCAATGCAGATATGTAGTGAATGTGTGCATGAAGATATGGTAAGATTAGTGTTTTATATGCATCTTAAGGCTAGTTAGTTGATGGATGGAAGAAAAAATCTCCCCTATTTTATTAATATTTTAAACAATAGGTTATGTTTCTATTGCCTGTATGCGCACGCGTGAGTGATCTGATAGGTTCTAGGCATAGACTTAAAAAATGGCGTCTCATAATTATTCTTCCAATATTACACTAAACATGATCAATAGAATTGTAAGACGAATTTTACACACGTAATGACAAGATAAAACAAGCACACATGCCAAATAGGAAGGAAATTACACATGTAATGACAAGATAAAACAAGCACACATGCCGAATAGGTATATTAACAACAAAAATAAAGTAATACACCCACTAATTAGAAAATCACAAGCCTAATCTCCTCCATCGTGTGGACCCTACAGTTAAGATAGTAAACGTGATAGTAGTTATCCACTCGAATCTCACTTCAAAATTTTGCAAAGGTACAACCATTCACTCTCATTAATTTAAAAGATAATTTGGCAAAGAGAAAGAAAAATATGATAGAAAGAAAAAGGGCCTTTGGATAAGATCAACACTGCTTAGCCACAATGAATAGAATTCGTATTAACAAAGGTGACGTCCTTTATTAGCACATCTGTAAGCCATATATGTAATCCCCACACTCCCCACCACAATATCAACCCAAACATTTGATCAGGTAAAGATAGCAACAAGCATGCACATCCTAGACCCTTTGGTAGGCGTCGTGCTTGGCAATCCACATGTTCCTTCTAGCCATTTAGAAATTGGCATGTACATAGTGCTACATGAATGGGCATTGACATGTGCATCCACTCTATAAAGCCACCAAATTAATCTTAACTTTGTACATCTCACTATAGGGCCTTAATGGACAAATGTAACCTGGTTGCTATATGAACTATGGTAGTGTTGGGCAAAATCGAGAGCAAATAATGTTTCTCCAATTCAAATTGAATGATGTAGCGGATGGCAAGAAACTTGAAGGTTTAATTTATATATGTTTTTTAAGGATGATATAAATTCTGGTTGGAAACTTGAAAGATCCGACTATGTTGGGAAGCATTAGGAAATTTTCTATTGAGAGCTAAAAAGGTTCTTCAATACTGAACTATGGTCATCCACATAAAATCATTTGAACCAAAGTGGAAAAGACTTTAGGATATTTTTTAGTGCTAGGTTTCAGCTCAATGCTACTCTTTCTATCTCTATCTCACCTCTTTCTAGTAAAAGACAAAGATGAGATGTGACATATTACTTTTATTTGGTGATGGGATGAGAGGTATGATGCGATGTGTCGATATATTTCTATATGAGTATGAATAGGAAGAGAGGGGGGCTGGGTTGAAGAAGTGTAAGCAGTGTATATGCATGCACACGAGGAGGAATCACTCATGATTACCATTATATGAACTAACAAAATTGAATGACTATTAAAGAAAACATGAAAGGAGAGCTTTATCCACGTGTGCATTTATGAAGTAATTTCTTTTTTCCTTTTTCTTTTTTGAGGAAAGGGAGCTTTTAATTACTTAATAGAAAAGAGTACATTGAAGAACAAAGTTTATCCAAGAAGAATTACCTTCCTTGGAATAGCCTACCAACCTAGCAACTGAATATGAAAAGTACATGAACTTGAGGCGCATATATATACAAGATGTATCTCAACACTTCTGCAAAATTGAATGACAACAACTCTGCACCTCATCCTGAACCCGCAACTGTAGATGAACTTAGCAAAACACCTGAACAACATGATAATGGAATGCATCTTTCAAGCACCATAGTTGTCAAAGTAAGGAGAGGTGTCTTCAGACTGGAACCAAACAAAGTCTTCATCAAACTCTCCAACACCTAGTTCCAGAAGGACTGGAAGAGACTTCCATGCAATATTAGTCCATGTATGAATGTAGGCAATGATCCAGAGAAAATGGAAATTGATGGCTGAGAGGGCTACAGTTCCTTCTGTCACAAACTTATATATATGATAGTTATAGCTAGTCTTAAAAGCCTGATACTGGACTTTAGACATAAAAGTACTGAAAGAGAAAAGAAGCATATCCAAGATCCAAGCGTGATATCCATGCAGCATGATTTTCTTGAAGGATGACACAAAGGCTTTTAGATGGGGAGGTGGTCTCTAGTCTGTCCCAGAGGTTGCAGCTGGTACCAAGGTTTCATTATCTGAGACTTCATCAACAGGTAACAAGCCTGTCAACAGATTCAATAAATCTGAAATCAAGGAAGTCATTAGAAGTAAGACCAAAGTGTTTTGACTGGAAAAATTGAAATGACCAACAAATTGACCAAAGGCAAGCCAATTCTTATCAAAGTTATTTCCTTTTTTGGACCTGTGGGACATAGCACAAGAAATTAGCTCAACGATGAAAAGATATCTCAGTGAGTTAGTACTCAAATTCCTTTTTCCTATGGAGATAGCATTCCTGAACTTCCATATGCTCCAGATAGCATATTTCGTACATAATCGTATACAATATTCTCTATTTTGCGTATGCACAATGACCCTCATATTTGAAATTCGACCATTGTATTAAACAATTGTAGTTTATTTAATTATAAATACAAATATTATTAATATAATATATTAGACCATTGAACATAGACACTCCACATATTGGGAAATTAGACCATTGAATTAAATCCCCCCGGACCCCCCAGTTGTTTATGGTGATATTC
>JAANSK020091353.1:0-16281 GCA_011763485.2 Isoetes engelmannii | reverse complement strand
TGCAATGATTTTATTGTGTTCCTTTATCAACACACATAAAAAATGATACAATATGGCCCCCAATTCATATACAAAAAAAAAAAAAAAAAGGATGCAAAATCTTGACCAAAACATAGGTTAAAAACCCGGAAAAAAAAAAATGACAAGTGGAATAATGTCAAAATAGTGAAATCGTGGTTATCAGGGCAATGTGCATGTAGACAACAAGTACGTACGTTGTGTCGAATATTGAGAAAGCTCTAGTTGGTTTTTAATTTGTTGGCTTGTAAAGTTTTTCCTTAGTTCTCGAAATATGATTTTCCTTACATCACAAGACCCCAAAAGAAAATTGCTCTAAAAAATGTTTGAATTATCATTAGCCAAATCTCTTGCATGATAGCTACTTATAATAAGAAGTCGCAGTTCCCTTGACCTCTAGAATCTAGTCATAAGTTGGAGAGCTGGCAAGAATGCTTGGCCCCACTAGGTCAAGGAAACAACTGCCTCTCTTATCTGCATCTTCAGTTGTCTCCAAGAATGAGGATGAGTTTCCGTGTCGGATGCAATAATGCATACCCACTTCCTTTGACGTCTTAAGAACTTGATCCATTAATCATTAATTCTAGAAATGGAAATCAGTTCCTTTAACTGTTGTTCTTGTGACAAAGTGAGGAAATGAAATGAATGGCAACCCTTTTACACACTAGTCAAAGTAGATCTCAAGGTTGTCCACTTTCAAAAGGGTTTTTAACAAGATTCTCAAAATAGTTAAAATAGTTAGACATACGTATTGGATCAAGTACATCCCCATTCTGTGATTCCAATCATGTGATTCAATTGAATGGCCATCTGTCAAATGATTTTCAAACATTGAAGAAAGTTACTACAAGCCTGGCGACAATCTCAAAGGAGAATTATTGTAAGTACATGTAAGGATAAGACAAACGGGCTGGGAGACAAATGGTCCATTCTTCCGTGGATGATCAGAATACATGTACATTCTATTTTGCAGGTTGGATTGCTATGAGCGGCGGCCGAGGGAAGAACCCACCCACGTCATGTCACATTTTTTGACATCTATAGAATAGTAGGGCCTATTACACCACGAAACTACCAAAGTGGACCACTTAAGATAATGACCCGATTGTTATGTTGTAATATGGAATAGAATGGGGTCAACCGTTCCTGCTTCCCCAGCGACTCGAAGAATTCAACGTCAAGAAAAACTTACTTAATCTATAGGTTTCCTCAAGGCAACTTTTCATCCTCATCAAGAATGGAAAAGAAATCTGCAAGAACGTTCATCCGTTTTTCTTGACATACTAGTGATTAGTGCTCAATACAGATAAAGATTTTTTACGTCCACGAAGACCATAGCAGGCCATGGCTCAATGAGAACTCATACGATGCCAACTCCGCCCTCTATTCTACAACGACGATTTGGATTTGGGACCATGAGGAATTCATCCATCAATCAAATAACTCTTAAGCCTTGTACGAAAAGTAGTGAATAAAAAAAAGTTGGTGACACATGAATCTTATGTGAAGGCAAATTATTGTAATGTACAAGGGTATAGCCCACCCCAGAATAGAAAATGGTGGATCTGTTGCCGTTTCCACAATTGGTTTACAAGGCATGACAGATGGTGAGCTTTGCAGGTGAGATTAAACTTATGCTTCATGTAGTGTAGTGGCAGAATCACGACCGTTGGAGGTTCTGCGGGACAGAATCACCAACGACTTAGATTGCACCACATCACTACATTAACGGTAAATTTAATTTCACCTGTGGCGTTAGAAGAAGTAACATTTGTTGGTTTAGTGGAGGCACACGAAAATGCACCACACGACAAAACGTCATATTGCTTAGAAACTACTCCAACCTGACAATGCTAGAATGGTCATTTTCAAGGCGAGCTATTTTCTTGTACAATGCAGTTTTCAGACTTCCAAAAGTAGCAAAGGGCACCCATAACACGCCACGTGGATTTAGGGCTGACGTGGCTTCCTAGGACTCGCTGACAGTGGATAAGCCTGCAGACGAGTACAGGAGATGGTGGCTGGCTAGCAGGTTGGCGGCTGTTTTGCAAAACCCTTGGGATTGAAACCGGGATCAAACAAAAAGAAATTTCCTACCGATCGTACTTATAAAAATCTGAGTTCCATCGTCGGAGTTGCGAGCTCAAGATGGGTACTTCTCAAAGCAGAGATGGAGCTCATATTCTCGAATCAGATGAAGAGGAGCCTTCCCCCCGATCCAAACATTTAGGGCTTGCAAAAACCATCGCGCAAGAATACGGCCTTGATGTCCGCATGTCCGGCCTTTCTTTGGATGACCAAACCCTTTCTCCGGCCAAAGGTAAGCCTTCTGTTAAGCTTTACCACTATGTTTCAAGCAAAGAAGATGGAAAAGGACACTGGATCGTTGCCGAAAAGCTTACTCAGTGGGAATTTGTTAGGGAAAATGATCTTGAAGAGGACGATGAAGAGGAAGAGGAAGATGAAAATGAAGAAGAAGTTGAGGAGAATGAAGCAGATCGGAGGTTTAAAGATGGCTTTAGAAGATGGATCTTGGTTGTAGGAAAAAGAGTTAGGAGTTTTGTTTCTGAGAGGTTGCAAATGAGGTTTAAGGATGATGAACTTAGGGTTGATTTTGTCTTCCAGGGTGTTTGGGCGTTGAAATTCTATATGAAAAAAGATTATGAGAAATTTGTGCCTGAGTATCGGAATTGCTTGTTTGAAAATACTTATTATTTGGAAGCAACCGACTCAAATAAGACGAAAGTATTTGGGAAAGATTTTGTGAATTGGGTTAAGCCTCAAGAAGCAGACGAATCTGTTTGGGAAGATGCACAAGATAGCTTTGCTAAACCCCCTGCTAAAGACTCGAAGGGTAATGATCCAAAAGAAACCTATACAGAATCTGCAGAGGGCAGAATACAGAGTTTGACAATTGGGGCTTTTGATAACAGCTTCTTGGTAAGCAGTTCTGGAGTAGAGGCATTCAGGAATACTCCAACAGGGTTGCATGGAAAGGGGATGTCTGTACAGTTCAAAGATGATACAAATGTAGGATCTCAATCTAGCAAAAAGGGTATGCTCATCAGAGGAGAGAGCAATATGGTAGTCTTCAGTCCTACAAAGGAGAACAGAAGGGCTACTGGAGTCAGAAGGCTAGATCTTGAAGCTGGAAAGACTGTGTCAGAATGGAAATTTGAGAAAGATGGTACACCTATAACAATGAGGGATGTTACAAATGATTCTAAGGCTTCCCAGCTAGATGCATGTGGATCTACTTTCCTTGGACTAGATGATAACAGGCTATGCAGGTGGGATATGAGAGATAAGCAGGGACTTGTGCAGGACATTGCAGAGCCTGTTTTAAGATGGACTGAAGGTCATCAGTTTTCTAGAGGGACTAATTTTCAGTGTTTTGCTTCCACTGGAGATGGATGCATTGCTGTTGGTTCTAAAGATGGAAAAATTAGATTATACAGCAACTCGTCTATGCGCCAGGCCAAGACTGCATTTCCTGGACTTGGATCAGCCATCACAGCTATTGATACTACATTTGATGGGAAGTGGGTTCTTGCTACTACAGATAATTATTTGATTCTTATTAATACCACATTCAAGGACAAGGATGGAGAGCTTAAAACAGGGTTTACGGGTCGCATGGGAAACAAGATTTCTGCTCCCAGGCTGCTGAAGCTTACACCTATTGATGCTTATCTTGCTGGAGAGAACCAGAAATTTCACAATGGCAGATTCTCTTGGGTAAGTTATCAAGTCTTGCAAATTTTTAGCATCCTAAACACCCTTTTTTGTGTCCTAAACACCCTTTTTTTAGTGTCCTAAACACCCTTTTTAGTGTCCTAAACACCCTTTTTAGTGTCCTAAACACCCTTTTTTTAGTGTCCTAAACACCCTCTTTTTTTTTTTGTAGGTCACAGAGAACAGGAAAGAAGAACACCATCTTGTGGTCAGTGTAGGAAAATTTACTGTGATCTGGGACTTTAAAAGGGTAAAGGACAGCTCTCACTCTTGTTACAAGAACAGTGAGGGGCTAAAAAGCTGCTATTGTTACATGGTGGTGCCTAAGGAGGAGTCTATTGTAGAAAGTACTTTCATGCATGATAACTTCAATTCAGTTTCTACTCCTGAAGCCCCTCTGGTTGTGGCCACTCCCAAGAAGCTCAGTTCTTTCAATGTATAGAGTTTGCTTTGCTGCCACTCATCCATAAGCTACATAGATTTGAAGACATACTATATCATTTAGTGAGGATATTATCTGATGAATTGTTATATACTGACTTGAACAATCCATTTAGTGTACTTTCAATCCTTTTTACTCCATGTACTCCCATGGCATTGCTTATGTGCCCACTTTGATGGTGGAAGACCGCGATGATCGTGTTGATCAAGTTTGATGAAGGTAAAGAACCACACTTGAGTGCCAGTAATTCTTTATTTGTTTGTGCCAAATCTTGTCATCAGTTCCTTGTTCATTTTTAGCTGCACCTTACTTCCTTTGAACAGCAAACAAAATAAAAGACCTATGGCATGAAAGTCCCTTGCTGTGCTTGGGGAATTTTAGAATACCCTTCTTCTATGAGCATTTTTTATTAGTTTGATGGTTTACTCTTATGTAGTTGCTGGCCTTCAAAATTTTTGTCCGCATTGATGCCGCCACACAAGTACGGGAAGGGTAAACATTGAGTTTTTAAACGTAAAAATTGGCTACTTGCAGTTTTTTATTGTGCACCAATTGCATTATCCAACTTGTTGTAGAAAACACCTTCATGCAATGCAGTGACGCCCCTCTGATTGCAGCCAAGAAGCTAAGTTCCTTTGATGTGAAGGGTTCGCTTTGACCCACTCATTCAGAGTTGCATAAATTTGAATACATCATTTTGTGAAAGCATTGTCATTTTTTGTAATACAAGAAAATTATTTATCTGGTGGTTTGAATACATCATTTCATGAAGACATTGTTATTCTTAATGAATTGCTTATCTGGTGGCCTTGTTAGCGTCTACGTGTTTGGTCTAGTAGTAACACACCAGTTCTAGAATTTACAATTTGGTCTAGTAGTAACACACCAGTTCTAGAATTTACAGGTCTCGAATTCGAGCCAAAATCGCACTTCAAATTATTGGCATCAAATCCCTCAGACGCAATGTGAAGTGTTTAGAGGCAAGGCCAACCGAGCAAAGTAGTGTGAAAAGTAGTGTGGTGGGTCACGTGCCCAGTTGGATGCTAAGTATTTGTGTGGAACTTGTCTTTTTTGTTTTTTGTTTTTTGCCTTGTTTTGGGAATTTTTTGATAACATGGCTTGGGCGGATCAGGCATACTTCTTGGAGGTGCTAATCTGGTATGCTCTTATCTCTCTAGAGTTGATTCCCTTGTTTGGTTTTCTTCCTTGTCCTACATGCTTGCAGATCCGACAGCTCTTTTGATTTGGAGAAATCGTTGTGTTAATTTTATGGGTTATGAGTACGATTTGTTGAAGCATGACGAAGTCTAGGAATGTGTTTGTTCATGATTTGCCCGGCTTTGTATTGTGTGTGATAATTGTGGTCTCCGTCTTGCTCTTGTTGGTATTTCTTGTTGGTATTGTGACGACCTTCTTTTGTACATATGAGTACGAGTATTCGTACGATAGAGCATTATACTCGTATGTACAAAAAATGCTTGTCACAGGTATGAGAAAAGTTGTCGAAAAAGAATGGCGGATGACGTTTCTTGGCGCTCTCTCCTGCGCCTGAGGCTAGGGCGACCGTAAAAGAAAGACCACCCCTCTCTCTCTCTTGTTTCGACACTACTGCTTCAAATCTAAGACACCATAGGTCTTTTCCAGTTGCTAGCAGGGGACTTGGTGATTTTCTAGATGGTCTTTTCCAGTTGCTAGCAGGGGACTTGGTGATTTTCTAGATGTATTTCCTGGTGAGTGAATGAAGCATAATGGTCACAATGGAAGCAAGCATTTCCAATAGTCACTCACATGGTTTTGGGAGATGCAGACTCCATTATTCCTATCCAGAGGACACTGAAATGGCAAAATTAGTCGAAGGTGGACCACATTGGATGCACAAAGATTGGTAAGATAAGCAGGTTATAGCTTTAGCATCAAATTTTTTTGTTATCCAGGCTTATAAAAATAAGCTTATCTGTAATGGAAGATAAGCCAAACGCCTTCATATAATCCCAATCTCTCCATCTGCCCTACCCCAGAGGTCTGAGAGAATAGAGATACCAAATTTTTTTCATTTTTAGGGTGTTCCTCAACCAGACACGAGAAGTCATTCTTAGCTAAAATAGGGGACCAAAAAATAGAGAAGGCACCACAATTATCAGTAAGGGGGGACATGATCATAAACCTCAACCACATTATTCCAGACAGTAAAGAGCTTCCTCATCAAGAGAGGTATTATTTCCTGTTTTTAAAGGGTATAAAATAGAATCAGGCAGGGAATGCTGGGCAGTTGGACCTATTGAAGGGTTTAGATTTTTTCAACCAATATCTAATGAAGTCCATGACAGGAGAATTATGACCATGAATTGCTTTCCAAATAAACTTTGAACCTAGAGCTTGAGCTTGTTTAAACAATGATTTGCAACCCAAACCACCCTGATCTCTATCATGAGCAAGCTCCTTCCGCTGAAGGCAATGCATGCCACCCCAAATGAAGTCTCTAACACACTTTTCAATCAGATTGTAGGGTTTTTTATCTGCTACGAGGACAGAGGAGAAGTAGACATGAGTGCGCGATAGAACTGAATTGGCCACAATGATTATATAATTTCCTATTGATACTACTCATCTTCTTTTTTATTCTGTTGATAATGCCTTCCACGCACCCTTAATGTTGCTATTAATAGAAATAGGCATACCAAGCAGAGTGATACATTCATTAGGCTGACCAACCTTGATGCCTCTGGTCTTGATAGTTGGATCAATGTCCTCTCAAAGGATAGAGCATTTGTCCAGATTAAGGAGAACCCCAGAGGCAATATCAAAGAGATTGATACAATAAAAAAAAATTATCCAACACGGCGTTATCAACGTTGAGCATAATGAAAGTGTCATCAGCATATTGAGAAAGTGTCATCAGCATATTGAAGGACTGTGAGATACTTAGTGGAATCAGGCATTTGAAGACCAGTGATAAGCCTAGCAGACTGGAGGCAGAAGATCAGCCTAGCAAGGATTTTAGCTGCAGTGAGAAATGGATAAGGTGCCAAGGGGCAGCCTTGCCTTACTCCTTTGTGGATAGGAAAAAAATCAGCAGGGAAACCATTAATCGAAAGAGCATATTATGCATTGTAATTCAGCACCATAATTTTCTGGATAAGAAGAGGGTGGATACCTACACAATCGAGAGCATGCTCCAAGAAGTTCCAATTAATGCAGTCATAAGCTCTCTTAAAGTCTAGTTTCAGAAGAAGACAGTTTTGTTTGGATAATTTGTCCCAGTGTAGAGCCTCATTAGCTGCCACATAATTGTTCAGGATAAATCTCTTAGGTAAGAAGACAAATTGAATTAAAAATTGCATCTTGTCAGCAATAATCTTGGCCACAAATTTTGTAGGTAGTGTTGGTGAGAGAGATAGATGTGCAGTCATTTAATGAAGCAGGATTACATTCCTTTGGGATCAAGGAAACCATACTAGAAGAATAGGCTGGTGAGTGCTCCATGCAGAACCAATAAGCCTTCACAAAAGTACATAGATCATGCTTCATAATATCCCAGAATTCAAAGTTTTGGGGGAAAACCATCAGGACCAGGTGCTTTTCCATGCTTCAGAATTTTGGGGAAAACCATCAGGACCAGGTGCTTTTCCATGCTTCATTTTAACAATGGTTCTGTAAATTTCACCTTCAGCTGGGTAGTTAAGCACATCATCATTTTTAGTTTGGGAATGTTGGATTGAAGTAAAATCTGGAATTGAGCATCTACCATTTCTTCTTGATCCTTTTTTTCACAGAACATTCTTTTATAATTTTAGAAAAAATAATCCTTGATTGTAGCATCATCCGTGATAGAGTTGCCATTATCATCTGTTATTTGAGTGATTGCATTGTTAATAATTCTCTGCTAGGCTTTCTTGAAGAAAAAGGCCGAAGAATTATCCAATTCCTTAGCATAACTTAGCCTTAAGAGCCAACCCTCTAGCATAATACTCTTCTAAATTTTTGATTTGGATTTCCAGCATGTTTTCATCTTCATGAAGTCTCATACTTGTAGGATTATCCATCATAAGCTATCTCACTATTTTGATTTGCTCAAAAAGTTCAAGTTTAGCCTGTTCTCTGATCCTTTTTCATTTAGACTCCACTTCTTGATCCAACCTTTTGCTTTCTTTAATTTTGAATAAAACAATGCCATAGACTAATGATTAGGAATATTTGATTGGCTGGAATAGAAGTCCCTGAATTCCTGACAGAACTTTGCATTAGTCAGAAGAGAATTGTTAAGTTTGAAAGATGTTTTGGACTGGTATCTGTGAAGACTAAGCTCTTCAAAATCAATCATGATAGGCTGATGATCCGATAGAGTACCTCCATCTCCAGTGACAATGCAATTAGCAAGCAATTCGGAAGAATTATTGGAAATGTAGACTCTATCCAAATTATAGTAAGTCCTATCCTCCCCTTTCCTCTTATTTGACCAGGAAAACTTAAGATTAGAGCACGGGACATAATAGAACATGAATTGAGAAAGAAGGTTGTTCCAACTATTCCTTTCTGCAACTGACATGTTAATGTGATTTCCAAGCTTCATGTCCCATTGAGGGGTGTTATTAAAGTCCCCAGCCATCACCCAGTCAGATGTGATTTTTGAGGATAACACTTTGAATGTTCTGCCATAAGACCTCTCTCTCATTAGGCTCAGTGTAAGCATAAACATTGATGACACCTATCTTTTGGTCAGCATGTTCGAAGATAACAAACTGCCACTAAGAGTTTGGGCGGTTGAAATAATCAACCACTTTGAGGTTAAACTAGATCATAGGAAGGCCACCTTTAGTACCAATTGCTTCAATGACAGTAGAATGAGTACCATTTTGGATCCAGATAGCTAAGTTTTTGGCTTCAAAGGAAGGAAGATGGTGCTCTTGAATCAGATTGAGGTCAGGTTTACTGCCTAATATTAGCCACAAATATCCTTCTCTTAGTTGGGCCTTTAGTACCCCTTAAATTCCAAGAGATAACTTTCATTGGATAACATATTTGTTCAGAGACTTAGCTGGAGTATCTCCCTTGCTTCTAGTGAATTTAGCAGGGTCATTGTAGTCAACATCATGTTGAAGAATATCCTCAATAATATCATCAGATATACCATTCTTTTTCCTAGCTCTCTTTTTCCCTTTCTCAGGGTCAGTTTTAGGATTAAGGGCCAGATCAGGAATGAGATTTTCCAGAATAGTTGGGGGAAGTCTCAGGGATAATTTCAAGGGAAGTGTTGACATTGCTTTCCCACCTCTCTAAGGTAGTGTCAGAATAAGCCAAATTGCCATCTATGGAGACCTGAGAAATGACATTGCAATCATCACATTGAGAGTAAGTGATGGTACCCTATAAGTTTGAAGGAGCTTCCTTGTATTGAAAGACATTGCACTCCAAAGCAGACTCCTCTCTATGCATTTGTAGACCTGCAGAATCATCAAGACTTTTTTTTCTATTTAGAATTTCATACCTATCACCTTTGGAGAACTCTATCATGGCTTCTTCAACAATGTTTTCCATAAATTTATAGTTCCTATCATAATCTTTAGACTCTTTAGTAGCCGAGGAGACCAGTGCAGGTGAATCAAGGTTTGCATTATGAGAATAGTTTGTGTTAGCTGTACTAAAGTCAGACGATACAGAGCAGGGGCCATTGCATGTTGGCTTGGTTGGCTTGGACTTATGAAGGACTTGTTCAAATGGGAAAAGAAGGTAAGGAGGTTGTTGCTTGAGCAATGAAACAGAAAGCTTATGAGGGGAAGCATTTATGGCAAGTTGAGCAGCATTGTAAACTGTCTTGCTTCTCATTGCAAGCTCTGATGAGATCAGCTAAATAGACTGCATAACTTTGATCAGGATGACCATGAGCAGCAGCCTGTACATTGTCACTCTTCTCCTGAGATTCTTCTCGAGTATCTGTTGTATTTCCTTTTTCCACTGAATAGCCAATAGCATTGTTTACCTTTTGTTGAGTTAAGTAACTACCAAACATTGAGCAATTAAAAATTTTATCCCCTTGCATCAAACCCATGCCATGGCCATCTTTCGAGATACCATCCAGAACCTGATAAGGATTCAGGTCCCGATATTCACTTAAACTATCATTGTCACTACTAGAGTCAGAACTGGACTTGTCTTGGTCTTCATCATGATCTTGAATTCCTGCATCCTTTAAATCCGTTAAATCCACATCTTTAGATTTCTCTTTGCAAAGATGAGTGCTATTCAAAGAATGCAAAGACTGTCTTTTCTAGGTCAAAGTGTCAGTCTTGAAGTACAACTCAGTTGTGGGACTGTGTTTCTTAAATTCATCAATGTAGTTCCCATCATTAAATGAAACACTTCATTTTTTTTCCTGGAGATTATGCTTTTCTGGGCTGGAACAAGACCTTGATCCATCAGATGAGGAGGCAGACATAGGGTTAAATTTTTCCTTATTAGTTTCAGGGATTTGCAAACCCTTATTATTTAACACTTTAATGTTTCTATATTTACTGCTTCCCACCTGTCCTTAAGAATATTCTTACTTTGTTTCCTTGACTCTTCCAATTCTTTATTAGCCTGTATAATTCTGGCCTATTGAATTCTCCTTCTTTCAATTCTTCTTGAGTTCCCACTCCTATTTCTATATCCACTATGAGCATGAAGATCTATGTCCCTGAACTGTGAAGTTTGCATACTTAAACCATCTTCATTACTACCCAATTCCAGCTGAATAATAGTTGGTCTACATCTTGTACCACCAATGAAGTCTCAAGTCACATCTTCCACATTTAGATGGTATACCACTCCACCTGAAGCGGATTGTTTGTTCCTTTCCGAAAAGATCCAAGAAGGTAATTTCTAGAGGTGGTGGTTTGTGGAGATCAACCTGTATAAAGATACGGGGAGGCGAGTGTGGCTTAAAATCTGCAGCAATATAAGAACCAACCGAGTTGAACAGAGAATGGAAGCACTCTTGGTTCCAGTAAATGGGATTAAGCTCAACTGGAATTATGGATGCCACATAAGGCAAGGTTGTAGGTTTAGCAGTGTCGAAATGATAGTCCCATTTCTGAAACTTGATTTGAAATCCTTGAAAAATAATGAATCCTTTCTTGAGTAGAAGGCTAGCAGTAATCAGAGCAGAATTCAATCAAGAAAAAGGACCCTTTTAACCCAAAGCAGCTATATATTTGTTTGTTTGAGTAAATTAGACAAATTTGTTTAGAAACAAACTCCAGGTTGACATTTTCGACCTCGGACCAGGAAATACCTCTTATCAAATTTTGAGATGGGGTGCATTGATCCTTGAGATTTTTCAATTCTTGCGCCCATCCGAGATTCGAAAGCATGCTGGTATTGGATTCCTGGAGGGGGGGGGGTCGGTTGGTCTGTCCGTCCGTCCGTCCATCCGTCCTGCCGTCCTGCCTGCCTATCGGTCTGTTGGCCGGTTGGGACAATAGAGCATATGATTCTTCCAAATCTTTGAAATCATTATAGAAAATAGAGATACATACCGTTTAAGTACATTTAATGACATAGCATTGATTGACCTTAAGTTATAGTCTCAAGTGGATAGAGCTCATACCTGCACCCATCCAAAACACAACCAAGACTTAGAACTGTTAGTGCGTACAAGAAGTAGCAGGTGTCATAGCTCAGGATAGAAGAACCCTCTGTGTTATAGGTGTCGAGAGACAATTAACCAGCCTAAATGTACTCTAACATCTCTATTATCTTAAAAAAAACATTTTTATGAAAGAACTAAGCAAGAAACTTCTAAATTCCGTAAGGTACCATGAGACATTTATTCCAAGCAGATTCAATACCATGTTTTTCAATTCAATCTTAAATCATAGGACTTACCTGGCTAGAGGATGTTGTAGCGTCATGTGTAGGATCCACACCATCTATTTCCATTTCCGCCATGTTGCTGGCAATTACAAATGGTGCATCATGGATTAGATAGTTACCTCATAAGCCAGAAGCTATGGAATTAAAAAAAGTTGAATCTTTTACCTCACAAATTATCCAAGCTTTATTATAAGTCAGTTTTGTTTTGGTCCTGCTTTTGTGTACAGTGCTTCCTGGTAGACTGAAAACTCTGAAAACTCTGTGATATTTCCAATATTTAGCATAGCAATAGAAATATAGAGATTAAATACATTGGATGGACGCGTAACCGACAGCCTTTGTTTGATTCCCCAAAAAAATCCACCCTTCAGATCGGTCGCTTATTCAAGAAAGATTTAGGTCTCTGTATGTCTTTGCAAAGAACTTCCACCCACCTATCGATCGATCCATCCATCCATCCATCCATCCATCCATCCATCCATCCATCCATTCTCATTGTCACACTATTGCCTTTTTATTTTTCACCCCATTTCATGTTGGTCCTTTGCTTTATTCAAATCCATCATTCCCTTGGATAACTCCATGAGGCATTAGGTTCATAGACTTGTGCATTGGAATTCTCCATGGTGGTAGAACATTAAATGCTAAGGCCTACCTTATTTTTATTGTAAAAAAATACTTGGAGACCATTGCAAAAGGTTGCAAATACCTATATAGTTAGCTTTGGGACAAACTCTAATAACCATTGTTAAGCACCTAGTGCTTACATTTGTGCCTAACATTTAGGCACATGCTAGGTGTCAGTGGTGGCAGACTACACTTGGCATGTTTGCATTAGCATAAGTGTATAGCTTAGATTTAGCTAGATGTGGGGCTTAGATTTGTGGTCTACACTATATTAGACCAAAGCTTCTTCAGATGTACTTAGGTTTGATCTCATATTTGGAGAGCCTCATTTGGCGCACATTTCCATCATTTTTTTGTCCATATTCTTTTGTTCTTCTTGTTTCGTGATAATGAGCATGGCAGCTTTGTAGTATCCGGCAGTCATAGCCTGCTACTGCACAATTCAATATCAACAATATTTTCAGTTCAATTTCATTTATACTTTTTTCTTTTTGAACCCATGTCACATTGCTGGCGACGTGACGTATGTATATATGGATGTACAAGAATTAAATTTCATTTGTCATATTATAATTAGTATTATTGAAATTTTAATTTTGTTGTTGCAACGTCTGGTTCACGTCGCATGTCCCACGTCTGGGTCACGTCCTTAGACGTCACCTGGCACGTCTAAGCCACATCGTGCGCGAAGTGTCTCCAACGATGTCTGGTTGACGTCTGGGTCACGTCGACAGACGTCGCACATACGTGACCTAGACATCGCTATCCACATCACTAAATGGTTGTTTTGCAACTCCTTTACCACAGCTTTGGATAACTACTACACTTGTGAGCAACATTATCAACATTATTTACCTCCATACTATTCTTATTGAGCCAATGACATCTAAAGGAGGTAGAACGCTTCCAAAGTACCTAATCTGTCAAGTTCTTTATTCTATCCCACACCCTTCTGTCTATGGTCTGATAGACCCATCAATGCAACCAGTTTTTCAGTTTCTTTATAGAAATTCCAAGCTCCCCAATGCCCACATCACAAGGTGTTTCCAAACCACCTGTTATAAATCACAAGTTCTAATATCAATCTAAATAGCTTAACTCCAGTAAATAATAAGAATCCTATTGTTAGGATTATGCTCATCCATCCAACGAGGTTCAGTTCTAATAAGAAATCTTATCTTGCTTGTCAAAAAAGGATCGTAGGATTCACAGATTCAATATTAGCCCAGTATTAGGCTAGGACAGTGATTTAGGCTATGGCAAAAGCTTAAGTCTTAGGAATGCACAAGAGCTTGATTAGAATGAATCAATAAAGAGCCACTGCTCTTGTATCCACACTGAAGTTGCATTTTCCTACAAAATATCTTTTTATCCGGAATAGCTTCAGCAAAACTCTAATCGCCTATTTTTAGTGTAGTTCGTGTCTTCATGGCAAAATTTGGCAGCGGTAGATCATTTGAGAAGATTTTCTCTTTCTTGGCGATGAGGTAATATCGCCGCCCTGCTGTAATGGGTCGTCTCCCATTATTAGCCAAGTGGTTCCTTAATAATTTAATCCTAAGCTTATTTAATCCATAAGAAGTCATTTACTTATGAATTAAATGTATTTGATCCTTGATTACATAGTTGACTTCGAGCCACTCCCCTGAGCCGGTATTTAAACCGTAACACCACCCAGGGAGCAATGTTCATTAGAGATGCTTCTATGCAGCTTCTATCCGAGATCATTATCAGTCCATGCAACATCAGTTAGACAGGCACTGACAAACCTATGATGGGACTGACCAAATGCCAGAACACTACGATCATGAGGCAGAAAAAAAGATGTCCAATAGACTCCCGGACCTGACATCCAAGTGGACACTTGTCTCCACCTATGGTATCCATGTTATAGAGATGCTCATTTTCACTTCATCCCCCTTGAAGGGCCATGCATCTAAAGAATTGAACCTTCTTGGAGCAAATGCATCTCCAAGAATTAGCTAAGGCTACTTTAGCTACTCAATCCGAGTCTTGTCTATGCTTTTAGTGGAGTGTCATGACCTAGAGATTGATAGATCTTTGCCACACTACATTGCACTTGACCATCTTTCTTGCAGTCCAATAACACCTGACACATTGTTGACATTCTCCAGGATCTCCATTAACAATGTCATGTCCCCTACAAAGTGAACTCTTTGCTTAGACCTAACTAGTCTACTTTGCCATTCTCCGACAAGTGTTTCAGATGTGTGATACCTAAGCTTTTCCACTCACTGAAGATGCATGGATAGGAAAGGTCAAAGGAAAACCCAACCCTTTCCAAAATCTGTGTATTCCAAAAGATAAATCAACAAAATTAACTCAAAGTTAACCAACATAAAAGATAATATTAAGAGTTTAATTTAAGCCACTTTAAAGCTAGTTTATATGCGACATGGTCCAACTAGCCATTCTTCGACAAGTGCTGCAGATGTCTGGCACGTAAAGTCTTCCATTTAATAAAGACGCAAAGATGGGAAGACTGGGTTCACATGCAACAATCACTGGAGAGCAGCCCCGTTTTACCCTGCAAAAATAGAGCATGACCTATGACTGCCCGTGAAAAACAGCAAGCCATTTTCTAGGACCGTGATGGCTGCGATGGCGCCCAGCCTAAAGGGAGCCCCACCCCTTTCCATAATTTGTATATTCCAAAAATAAAGTCAACAAAATTATCTCAAAGATAATCAAAATAAAAGATAAAATTAAAAGTTAAATTAACCTCATAGAGGTCATTTTAAGGTTAGTTTGTATGCTCATATATTTGGCTAACTTCATTAAATATGTAACAAGATTCTTAAATAGATTTGAAAGAATAAGTTTTTCGTAAGTCTAGGTTAATCAAATTCTGCAACTAAGTTTGGTATGAAGGCAATGACCCAACTAAAGTTAGCTTAATGCTAAAAGTTAATTCAACTTAACGAGGGGTACATTCTTTCAAAGTGTCAATAAATTAAGTGTGATACTATATGGGTGTATCACTCAACTTTTTTTTGGGATCATTGGATCCCCGAATATACCTGGCATTATGCCAGATCAAGGGCCTGGGGATTTACACCGTAGACCTCCGTATTTCAAAACGCTCCCTATAGGTCAGGCAATACATGAAATAGCAAAACAAAACCATTGTCCATCCCAAACAAGAGCACCCTCTGTAACTGAACCCTGCGCATATGGTTGCGATGCCATAGCCGTAGCTTTGCAGTCGCGCATGTGGCCCCGATGCCATAGATGCAATTCCGCACCTGAAGAAACACTTTAGTCATAATTGAAGAAACAAAGAACAGATAATGTGGCCCCAATTGAGGGGGCCAGAGAGAAGAGGCTACACACAAAATCTAATGCAAATATCAGTGATGATTATATTACAATGCAACAAAACATAGTTCCAAGTATGTACATCAGAGATCCACTTGTACTAGAATGTTAACCCTGCGGGTTAACCATTGTGGCATAGGCCACATATATTGTACCATATGCACATGGTTAGGTGTCTGTGGTGGCAGACAGACACTTGGCATGTCTAGGTTAGTCTAAGTGTGTGATCTAGATTTAGCTAGATGTAGGGCTCAGATTAGCGGTCTGTA
>JAANSK020091242.1:0-16281 GCA_011763485.2 Isoetes engelmannii | reverse complement strand
TAAAAACCAGCAACAAAATAGCAAAAAAACCTTCGACACTCCCAAACCCCTAATTCCACCTCAGCAAAATACGGTTTTTTGTACGAATACACCCCCCACACCATTCCAAACCTTACGTTATAAGGGCCCCTTTCATTCTCGTGGACACCTTCTGTTATGTTGCGGGTGTGCTCTTTTATAAGAGTCAAGACATCACAACTAATATGTATTAAAAAAAAATCGCCATGAGGTGTGCGCTGCCGTGACAACTAAGCGCCCTGGTCACAAGTTTGGTATGGTGAATTCAAATTCATGAAGTGCTACAGCTCTTTTTACCAGTTTCGTGGATGTTATCGGCCAACCTGGTATGCCTAGCGAAGCTAGCTAATGCAATTAATAAATAAATTACGTCCGCTCCTCTTGGGTTGAAAGTCTTATGGAAGACTATCAGTCAGTCGTCGGTGAGAAGTGGTAAGTAATATCTCAATGCAACTACTGTCTGGTTCTCTATAGGTCGAGCTATACCTTCCCTGTGTCTCGATGCAAAGTCATCCACATGAATTGCCCATAGATCGTTGTAGTCTGCTTGCATGGATCTAAAGGTGTTGAGGTGGCATGACGTTAAAAATGCTTGAAGAAGCACTGGATTGCAGGATACTTGTTGTCTTTCCTCTGATGCCGAGTCTATCAGGTATAGCATAGATTCTTCTTCTTCTTCCGTTCTCTCCTTCCCAGATTGCTTGAAGAAGCACTGGATTGCAGGATACTTGTTGTCTTTCCTCTGATGCCGAGTCTATCAGGTATAGCATAGAACTCTCATTGGCTTGCTCATTGGCTTCATTCATCCTTCCTCGAATTTTTAGAAAGACATATCTTTCCCGGTACGTTTCTGTCTCCCTTTCCTCCATTGTGAAATCCTGTGTGTGGTGGTCAATGATGTCATCTAGTTCTTCATCATAACAGAGCAAGGATAGCAGTTCATCTGTTTTGTATCCATGGGATTGAGACTGAGGGAGATGTTTTATGTCGTTGAGAAGAAGATATTCTTCTCCATTAATTACGATTGAGGACAAGCTGATTATACCCAATCCGGCTTCCTCTTCCACATTCATAATATTATCAACAACATTCAAAGCTTGGCCGAGCTCGATCTTTAGTACCCAAAGACCGTCACAGGGGGAACTTGCCTAGCATAGGACTGGACTCTAGTGTTGATCTCTGCCATAATGCTATGATAATAAGGCGTGGCAGATAAGGTAGCTTCAAGGTCAAAGGAACGCTAAAAAACATGGAAAACTTGATTGATATCCACCTCTTTGACATGAGTTGTGGCAGTGTACCATCTATTGAATGCAGAAGTGACCATGATGATAGTGAAGCTGACTGTGCCGAGCAAGAGTATGAGCGCCTAAGTGCTTGAAGAGATCGCCTAATTTGCAGAAGCATGAAATTGAGGTGTTGTAATGGGGAAATGACATGGTATTTATAAAACAAGTCGGGTGCAAAAAATTTTAGGGTTGGGAAAGTTGTCAGATTTGTGAGACTATTGCCATTGCTACCTTGGCTGGAGTCCGAGAAGGTGAATCCGTAAATGGCAATTTTATGATAGAGTGACATTTCTAGGCTAATTGGATGGGGACTGTTACCGTACACCAAAGTCCAATATGAGAAGCTCATACGTGTATCATGGAGAATTAATTTTCTTACTCCGAAGAATCTTACTGCTGGTAAAGAAGAACAACAATAGTATCTAACATGAATCAACTCACAAGAGTAGTTGAAATAGAAGACTAGCAAATGGAACACACTTACTTGAATTTTGTTGCGAAACTCTTGAGAGTCTAAGAATATTGGAAATGACACTATAACGGAAAGTAAGAAACCGTTATCATTAATCAAAATTTGTAGACATGAATATGTCAATGTATTTGAGTCACTTGATCTTGTACATCATTGCATTCCTCCTTCACCATGTTTGGCAAGGTAGGATCCCTAGAGTCTTAGTTTCTATTTCGTGTTTACCATTCTCTTAACGCTAGAGAAAATCGCAAATGACAGAAAACCACAAGGAGAGAAGAGAACCGGTACCTGCAGCCAACCAATACATCATTAGCCTGATAAGGGTAAAGTGTAAGGGCCAAAAGATACAATCTGTGTCTCTCGGCGTTTAGCCTTTCACACCTTGTAACCTTTTGTCCTGAGTTAGTCCTAGATCTAAAAGAATGATAAATGTCCATTATATAAGAGCCATGTGGCAGTTACTGAAATTCATCAATGATGTTTAGAATAACATAATATATCAGATCATTGTATCTCAATTTGGAATACAAAGCAAACAAATTCAATCATAATCAACGGTCACAATCCAAACCATCAATGCAAAGCATAAGAAATTTGTCTCCAAACCTGGGTTGAAGCTCTTTGCTTCATTATTTGAGTAGAGAATAATTCTGGTAGCCTGAGATTCAGTCTGTTTGTGCACCACAGGAAATCATCTATGGAGATATCTTAGTCTTATTGTGCATCACAGCAAGAGAATCACTAGACCTTTTTGTTCATCAGCTAGAAATTGAGCATGGAACTCCACTTATTTTGGAGCTTGCTCAATAGTGAAATCCATTTGCGAAGATCTTGTCATATTGTGCATAACAGCTAATAATGGATGGAGAGTCGTTGAATCACTCAACACTTTTGTTTAGCAACTAGAAATTGGCCAGAGTACTCCAGTTCCAGTTGGAACGATCCATTTGCAGATAGACCTTCACGCATTAGAATTCTAAAATAGAGAATGAATCAGAAGCAAGCCATCTCGATCTTGCCATAAATTAGAAAATAAATTAGAAGAAAAGCTGCCTGGATCTTGCATTCTGGCTCCGTCGGGCTCCCTCAGTCAGCCGTAACAGGCCCCCTTTTCATGTACCATAACCCGATTGAGTTCCCGTGGACTTAAAAAACCACCTCCTCCTCCTCCTCCTCCTCCACCTCCTCCTCAACTCTAATCACTTCTTTTTATTTAAAAAAAAAAAAAAGTCAGGCCGTTCAGTTCAATCTTCAAACAAGGAAGCTAGAATCCAAGCTGTACACGTGGCAGCCAAGCAGAGAACCCAGCGGAGAGAAGCCCGAGGGCAAGGCTTGGAAGCCAGAACAGAAGAGAGAGGACAAGGGTGGAAAGCCGTAACAAATGGATCAGGGCGGGGCTCTGAAGCCGTAACATAAGGCTCTACTTGAATCAGAAACAAAGAACAAAGAATGGAAGCTTATTCCTCATTCATCTAGAGAAGAAACAGAGCCCTTAGGGCAGCCCAGATTCCAATTGCCCAGCTTCTGCTGGCTGGCTCAAAAAACCCTTCTCCTCTCTCTACTTCCGCTTGCTTTCACACAATCATGCTTTGCTCTCGGATTAGAGAACAAAATTGATACCTCCTACATAGCCTTCCTAATCCATCTAGCCAGCCAAGAACTACGTCAGAGCGAGATCGATGGATATTGGCCATGGCAGACTGAAGAGGTTGTCGTCTGTTCCCCCAAAAAGCACTGCTCTGTTCGCCCCCAAATCGCGGATCTGTTCGCATCTGTTCTTTGCCCAAAACTGCTATTTCAGGCCAATTCAATACGACAGTCCATTAAAAAACCTTTGAAAAAAATCAGCACAATCGTACGACCCAAAACATTTAAAAAAAAAAAAAATGTAAAACGTAAAACGATTTGGGAAACCTAATTTTGCATGTAGGTGTTAAACTTGCATACCTTGCTTTTTATTTTTAGTGAGGGTCGATTGGCCTCTATTAACATAAAAGGCTCCACCTAACATCTCATGACATTCGTATAAAGATCTTGGGATTGTACCATCATGTAAAGTTGAAACACAACATAAAATTGTGCATGCAAGCCAAACTTGCTAAGTTTAGACAAGTGGCAAGCACGTTTCAATAGAAAAGCCCAACTGCATGAAGGTCAATAAGGTATTCGTGAAGCCCTGCATCAAATAAATTTTTTGTATGTAAGGACCATCCAACCCTCCCAATCTTTTCCAAGAAGAAAAAGTTTTGTAAAAGCTTATACAACCATCAGGCTCAATTCTTTTCCTATAAAAGTTGGAATATTGATTCCTTATTTTCTTTGCTAAATTTTAACATTGTTCGTAATTATGCAGGATTATTTTTTACTGATGTTGCTCTAATTGCTATGGATTTACATGGTCAACCAGCGCTCTTATACATTGTACCATGCACACTTGGTATGGTAACAATCTTGCATCTTTATTTGATTGGCTTCAATTGTTCATTCCTTGCCCTTACTTTAGGCATCATTATTTTGCTTGGGTGGTGGAGAGGAGAGTTGAATAGATTGTGGAAAATCGGAGATGCCTTCCCATATGATCCTTCATATGCACCTCATATGGCCTTAACTTGCCACGTCCGAGGTCATGGGTTCAAGTACAACCAATAGTGGGGTCTTTAAATCCCATTGCCTTAAGGTGGGATTGGCCAATGTTGGTCCTGTGGTGGGAACTTAAATCTATCATATGTAATATGTAATCACATGGAGCAGCTCCTAGCATAAATTATCGCAGCCTGAAGTGGATTGACTTCCTTGTGATACATAGGGCACAATAAGCAAAGACTGCTTAATTTTATTTTCTCTTGTAGTATTATCCAATTGAATGTGTAACTCCTCATTATATATTTTGAAATAGTAGCATTGGGAACTACTTCTATACAAGGTTCCGGAGCACTACGGATTGTCGTACTGGTAATTACTATAGATGTTGAACTATAGCAAGAACTAATATCAACCCTAGTCAAATCATAACTTTACTCCTAGTCAAATCATAACTTTACTCTATAGAAAACTCTAACGTTAACACTCAATAGTAAAACACTAGGAATGTATGCCAGGCGATGTCGGGCATTATTTATGGACATGTAGAATGGACATGCCTTATGGCTTTTGTAAGTGGGATAACAAAGCTAAAAAGATAATCATGTGCTAAGCTGGGGTATTGATGTCGTTATTACCTTAAAATGCTTGTAATTTTACCCCAAAAGCTTATTATGTATTTTTTATATAATGCATACTTGGACTTGAATAAATGAATTTTGTATTTTTACTTGTAAGACTTAAACTGGGATGAAAAGGAACATGGTGAAGAGCGGAGGCATTGTAAAGTGTGTGAAAGAAGAATTGAAAACTTATTACATGCCTTCTATGGTGCAAATGTCCTTAATCAAATGCCAAACAACTGTTACCATAGTCACCATGGTCTGTTGCGTGGGGATGAAATTTGTATTTGGAACCATACATAATTGGGAATTTGGATCCACAGATAATTGGGGCATTCAAGAATGATGGCCTACATCAGTTCCTTCCCCACAATAGGTGCTTGTATCGTTGCTAACATACACATGTAGAAAATTAACCTGGTAGACCCTTTAGAATATCTAACCACTTTGCGGGAAGAGCATTGTGGTGCACATGTAGTCACATGTTGCACCAAAACTAATTTCCTACATACCAATATGCCCAAGTACCAGCTTAACACACCTCAGAGCACCATGGAATTCTTCCTGCACTATTTGAGTCACAACCAAATCAAAATATTTGAATATGTCAAACAATGTAACCCTGTCATAATCTACCACTATCACTACAACCAAATAAATCAGCTACAACCAAATACATCATCTACTCGATCAATGATAGTGCATATAAATTCATACTTTCATCAACACAAAAATATTAAAACTGAAACCAATTGAGTATACTATTAACCAAACATTGCCACATAGATTGTCAAAATGCCATCCCAGAAACCTAGAAACCTGATATTTGAGTTAATAAAGTTATTCGGGTCAATTTGTGTGGTAAGCCTATGGTATGAGATGTCATAATAAGTATAAGGGAACATACAATGGAGCAGTTACAAAAAATTCCTGGAGTAACAACATAGTGTGTATCCTTCTTATATGATATGCAAGTACGATCCCTGCATAGATGCTTAATGCTATTTTATACAATTTATGATCCCTATTTGCTACTAGATAAAATAAATCTGGGTGTGACGCATTCCTGCGGTGCATAATAAGTAAAAGAGAGAGAGAGGGAGGGAGGGAGGGAGAATAGCCTATTTCATAGAGCAAGAAGACATGAATATTGACTCATAGCAGAATGAGACATAGCAGATTAGATCGGGCATATACCTGTTATACATCACTTCCAAAACATTAGAAAGAAAAACTCTAGTATATTGTATGCACATTACTAAAAATATGTTTGGTCCATAGTCTTGAGTTTTTAGGCAGCACGTTATCCTATACTCAGGACAAACAAAGAACATCAAGAAAGTAAAATTTGCAGCATCATTTGTACACTTGTAATGCCTCTAGACACCGAAAACTAAAATTTCTAGAAATTAGAACTAAAAGTAAGAAAAGAGAAATGGTATACCAGCTAGTACATCCAAAGCCCATAAAAATCGAAGTTTGTCGATTAAAATAAGAGAATAAACTCAATACTCTAATATACATGACCCACGTATACCCAAATGCTCACCATAGGTACAGAAATACGTATGTGCCACACAATACAAACAACACAAGAAATCATCAATACAAATAAGGAAAAGAGACCAGAAAAGAAGCAAAAAAACAATCTCAATGGTCTGCTCTAAGCCAATGCAGAATCAAAATAAGCTAAATGCCTGCATTGAACTAGACTCTTGGGCTGCCAGAATTGAAGCTCATGTGTTTGTCACCGAAACCAACCAAGTGTCCAGAAATCTTTCGCTCCAGCAGGCTGAAGGATTCGAACATTCAGGCACAGTGGCTTCACCGGAACCCTTCCACAAGCAAGAACAGAAGCATAGGAGGCCTTCTACCACCTCTTGACATACTGCTTCTTTACAATTGGTGGTGGGGGCAAATGCCCAAATAGCGCATAAGAACCCCATTCATCCCTACAAAAGGGAATCCAGCTCAAGGACAGAGGTCACTGGTGCTGCATATTCATCACACAACCAGCCTCCTCTGCATATTTTGGAGTCAAGAATCCGACAAGAAAGACTTTGACAAAATTGTTGAACAGACCCATGCAATTAAATCTAGCAGAAAAAGAAAGCATGCAAAGAACAACTGAACAGCTGAAACCTCCAAAAGCTTTCCAAATCAAGCAATAGAATGTAGAATCCATACATTTGCAGCCGGATTGAACAGCTATGGCTGTCCCTGCAAGGAAAAGCACAGAGTTGTCTAAGACCCGACCCTCTCGACATGACATCCAAGACGTCTGCATTTATCCACTTTCTAAAATGGCAATATGCCTTTCTAACATTGGACACACATGCAAAAAGGAAATATTACAAAAACAAAATCGAACCATGTCAACATGACAAAAATCCCCCATGTTTTTCTTCACACCATTGCCAAAATCATAGCTATCAGTCAATTTGGGGACGTTATGCATTTCATTGGCAACAATAAAATAAATGAACATTGGATCCCACAAATGCCCAGGACAACGTTTGCAATGTACTCCAATAGACTTAAAATACATAACCTGGAGATATATGTTGGAACACATGCTCGAGTGCAACAAGTGCAAAATAGAATGGACCATCTTAACCTGCAGACAATGAAGATGAGTTAAATGATAAGTCATAAAGAAGAAGACAAACTCAATTAAACAAAACAGTAACAGTAGGGAAGAAATTGATATTATACATATAATGTGTAAAAAGCTTCATGGAAGGGTTTTCTGGTGCAACAGATTAAAACATGCCACAGTAATACCACAAAGCTAAAGCAGCCAAAACATGAATCAAAATATGAACTTAAGACTCCAACTCCAACAAAGCTGACCAGAAGAATTCGAACAGAATCTAAGCTAAGGAACCAGTTGAATTTGCTATCGGTGCAAAAGAACGGCTTCATTTTCCGACAGATATGCCTCCTTGCTTGCTTAGTTATTGTGGTTGTAAAAGAAGAACATGAAATTCTTAGAAACCCCTGAATTACGAAAAGAATTATGAGTAAGCAACTAGAAAATGCATGTAGTCATAGCTTATCATCAAATACGACAATAATAGGATAAATACTAAATTAAATTAAATTAAATTAAATTAAATTTTTTTAGATAGCAAGACACAAGGTGCATGCAAAAGATAATGTAGCTTAAAATAAATGAAGGCATACCGAAAAAAGTAGAAGGCAAAGCCCCTTTGTTTGCTTCAACTGTCAACTAACTCCACTGTTTGCTGCCTTGCATTACATGTACCTAGTCCAATTACGCCAAGCCCACCGTGAGGCAAAATATTGGAGGCGTCATCATATCCTCAACACCTTCATCATGTTCTTGTTGCTCGCCCTTCAATACTTGTAAAGTTGCCTAGCTCTTGCAAGAGCTGCATCCAGTACTCGATCATGGAAGTAAATTGTGCCGAATAATCGGCGTTCCCTGGGTTCCTCCTTTTATTCGTTGAGATTGCTCCCAATGAAGGATATGCTTATGGGTACTGTTCCGTAACTAGCCCAAGTCCTTAACTGACTTCTTTGGAGGCAATATTTTGGGTTATCCAAGGGTATTTTTGCTCGATGCTACGGAATGGAAGGGGGTCAGCCATTCTTTCTGTCCCCCTCCACCTGCTAAATCCAACTGCCCCCCTCCACCTTCTAAATCCAGTCGTGCCTCAACGGCGCTCCCGAATTTAGCAAGTGGAGGGGGGCAGCAAGAATGGCTTCCCCCCTTCCATTAACTTCCATTATTGAGTTTCGTATTGCGGGAGGTGTTGTTTTGCATGGTGGGACTAAGATTATGGGGATGTATTGTATATGGAAGTGTATATTTTAGTAAGTTTGAGGAGCTTAATGGCAGGTGCTTTTCTGGACATGCATGTTTAGAATATTTTTGGTGTTTTTAATGGTCTGCAAGAGAAAACAAATTGAGCGCACATGGTCGGGTCTGCTCTGCAGACAGGTGTCCAATTCATGCCAACAGTGTCGAGTCAGGGGCTTGCTGTGAAATCCGGGCGCGTGGGAGTTGAAATGATTTTTTTCTTTTTTATTTCTTTGCTTTCATTGTTTGTTTTCTTTGCTTTCTTTGTTTGCAGAATGGTGGTGAATCAGCCATCTGATTTTTTACAGGTCGATTCTTCTTCACCCAGAGGAGTTTTTATAGAGGATGGCTAGAATTTGTTATTTGCTAGTGATTGAGGCCGCTATGCATGTTTGAGCTTATCCGGTTGCACCCAAAGCAGGGCTTGAAGGCAGGGCAGAGCTCGAAGACTTCATTCTGGCAGCCAGGGGGAGCAGGGTTTGAAGGCAACACAAACCTCGAAGGCTTCATTCGCACAGGTATTTCTTCATTGTTTTCTGTGAGCAGCACTAGGAGGGGTTAGCACTTCACTAGGAGGGGACAGCAATGCTGGGAGCGGATTCATTCCGAAAGCCCACTATGGTCGATGCCACCATTGTTTTTGTCCTGCCCTTGGCCTATAATTTTTTCTCTCATGGTAATAAATTGGATCCACAACTTAGGGCGCATCCCCATTATAGCAGAACCTACTTCAGGGAGCTTTGCCATGTAAGCAAAGCAAAGGCCGTCGCTTGAAGGCCATTGTCATTGCTCCTAAACCTGAAATCTAAGCAAGAAACAAATCAAGAATGGATCTTTCACTAGAAGACAAACCAAATCCAGCAAAAAGACAAACCCGGCTATTCAGAAGTCCTCTCCCACTTTCGAATTTTTTGAAGTTGCCTTTGCCACAAAGGACGAAATTAGGTTGGAGAAGAGAGAATGCGACCAAAATTTTTTTGGCACTATTTGCCACGAAGCAACGGCAACTCCATTTTGCAACTCCATTTTGCGGCCTAATGGGGATGGGCTCTTAGATAGTGCATTTTTTGGTTTTTTGTCAAAATTTTGATGGCCATTGATCTAGTATAATACAAGGAATACATTGCCAATTACTAGCTTTAAATGAACAAAACCAAAAAACCCACATGCCATGCGAACAAGTTCCATAGGATCCACATTACATTCATTGCACATGCAACACAAGGCATGTATATTTCAAATTTAACCGGCTTTTTTTAAAGAACACAAATGAAAACAAGTTCCATAGGATCCACATTACATTCATTGCACATGCAACACAAGGCATGCATATTTCAAATTTAACCGGCTTTTTTTAAAGAACACAAATGAATTCTACCCGATGGTGCAAACCAAATACATAGATTAAATACGCATTCAACTCCACCTCTATTGTTCAACTCCACCTCTATTGCACATTTAAATACGCATTCAACACCACCTCCATTGCACATTTAGTATTGGCATTCAACTCCAGCTCCATTGAACATTCAACACAACTAAGGCAGGCATTCAGACCTGTATTGGCATTCAACTCCAGCTCCATTGACATTCAACACAACTAAGCCAGGCATTCAGACCTGTAGCTTTGTATCTATTACATAATGTCCAGCTTTATTACACGTAACATTCTGAGTTGTGTAAAGACTTCACACTCACAGTAAGTAGCTGAACCAAAGACTTGAATAAGCTTAACAATCATTTCACCCCGACTACAAGCTTTAGAACTGCAAGGGCATCAAAGAGTTGTTCTTCATCATAGTCTCTACATGAAGGAAGCTGTACTCCAAGAAAATCATATACTTTCTGAAGTTCCTCCGCAAGATCCCCATCCCAACTTTCCTCATAACCAATCACCTTTTTTATAGCAGCAATTTCACTCTTTACATGCTCCCTTCTTTCACTGACACTCTCCTGCTAACAATCTCAAATAACATCAAGAGACAAAGTCTATACATGATACTTAGCTACACAAGATGGCAAATGTGAACAATACATGCTCCCTTCTTTCACTGACACTCTCCTGCTAACAATCTCAAATAACATCAAGAGACGAAATCTATACATGAAACTTAGCTACATAAGATGGCAAATGTGAACAATACACACCCACAAAATGACCCAGGATTATAGCATTCATCGAGCCCAATCTTTTGGGGCAGGTTGTAGCACACACTGTCACTAAGAAATTAATAGCCCAGAACGAAATGAACATCGTGAAAATAAGTGACCAGAAAATTTCCAAATCACTCCTGACAAAAGGATACCATACAGCGCCCTTCTGCTTTCTAAGCACAGCTAGTTTTACAGAGCCATGTAATAATATCTAAAGAATAAAAGAAGTTTCCTAGTTCTAAGTAACTTCAACGAGAAAAGACAAGAATCCACGCCCTATGATTGACCTTTTCCATTTGAATTTCGAACACCCCCCAAAATAAATTCACAAAACATTGAGAAGAACCAACAAACATGCCCTATGCTTCACATTCTACAACCCTGGACTACAACTTTAAGCATAACTAGAAAATCAACTAGAATGTAAAAACAACATAACAATCAGCTATTTACCTCTCCAATTATGCCGCTATGACTAACACCCCTGAACTGTTCATCATCCTCGGTAGGAACATCACTTTGTGGCATGCTTCTGAAGACATCCTCGTCAGATGCACAAAATATCTCATCTGGGAATTCTGCCGTGACAGACATGTAATCCCCTACAACAGACGAAGTCGAGGAGGGAGATGAGGAAACTGGATATGTATATGGCATGGGCGATTCCTCTCTATCCGCATACATTGATTCTTCTCCATCCCTTTCAGGGTAAATAGCATCAGAAACTCCAGAAATATCAGACGTACCTTGACTGAGCATCTTCAGTGAAATGTCTGAATTAGGTATTATTGCATCAGATGGCACCTCTTCTACTACCTGGGCAACCGCGACAGTGAAAGATACATTATTCTCATTCATTTTGCTCCTTGGATCAGATGCTGCTGAGATCCATACTTCATGTTCCATCACCATGGTTGCTTGGTCTATTTTACTACTTAAAACGCCTTGTGAAATTTCCTCTGCATGTCCTCTTGTGATTCCACACAGAGAATCATAAGTTTGTATCTCCTCTTCTGATGGAACTTCTTCAATCTGCCCAATCTCTATACTTTGTACCTTATTTTGTAATTCTAATGCTTCAATCTGCTTAGCTTCAGTAGATTCAATCTGCCCGACTTCTTCAATACCCAGTGACTGCTGTGAAATTAATATGACATTCTCTTCTATACCTCCATGCTTATCTTTCTCTCCTCCATTCCATGGAACAGCAA
Organism: Isoetes engelmannii; assembly: GCA_011763485.2. Lineage (NCBI taxonomy): Eukaryota > Viridiplantae > Streptophyta > Lycopodiopsida > Isoetales > Isoetaceae > Isoetes > Isoetes engelmannii. The sequence goes on along the minus strand of JAANSK020091242.1, from coordinate 4,108 downwards.
ATTCATCTTCATGTAAAGGCACATTGTCTGTTTCTGCCACACTTGGTATACCTTCTGTTATTGAACCATTAATGATATAGGTTCTGATCTCAGCTCCTTCTGCAAATAAACTTCTACCAGTATCATCGTACCTGCCTTTAGGATCTTCAACATGCTCACCCTCTTCTGGTATATATGAAGAGGGTGACTCTGCTTTCTCTGCTGGTCCAACAGACAAGGGAATTTCCAAACCAGGTCCCTCATGTCCCAAAACCACAATCCCCTCATTTCCTTCTATTTGCTGCACCAATTCTAAAGACTTAGATTTTGCCAAAAATGTAACCTGTGGTCTGGGCGAAACCCTTCTCAAAAGAGCTAAACCTAGGGCAGCCAGGCCAAGCGGGGTGGCCAATCCCGCCACAAAAACGAATCCGAATATGAAGGAGGGAATAAGGATTGGAAGCGCGACAAAAAAGAAAGGAACCAAACAAGATACAACTGTTAAAATCAAAACGGCGGTCCCTATCTTCTTACTCAACAACCATGCCTTGGAGACGATTTGTTTCATGTTGAGCTGACAACGATAAGATAGAGAAGAAAAGGGTTAGATTACCTAAAGACCCGATGGGTCACCTCCCCAGAGGGTGGAGCCTTCATCTTCGTCCTCCGCCATAGCTAAGCTATGTATTCTGGCGACGCCAGTACCATGTGCTGTTTTACATTTAGTGTTTCGCCATCTGGAAGCTGCTGCTATGTTCACGTGGCATTTTATTACGAAACCAAATGATACATATATTAGATTGTTTCTATTATTCACGGCTGGCCCTCGGATCACGGGAGATTCCATAGAATCTTTCAAATCCATGGCCAGCATCTTTTTGAGGGAAAAAACTCCTGCCACTTTCCAAGGTCTCGATTACACACGTCCTTGGCTGGGAAAAACCAAATTTCATTAACAGCACATAACCATTGCACTGCTCACATCCAGAAAAGAACGACTCCAAGCCCCGGGCTATGGCTTCGACCACCCTTCTGACACTAAGCCCTATGGACTGCGCGTCTCTTCCCCGAACCCTGCCCTTTCGTTCCAATGCCCGGAAGCGGAATTGATTCAAAATCCGATTCAAAATGGATGGTGGTCTCTGGACTGCATGTATCGACGCCACCACAGCTCTTGCCTCTGCTATTGTTGATGCAATCCATGGCATACTTATTCGGCTGCTCCCAGCGATCATCTTCCAGAAACCTCCAGCTGTAGAAGGCGCAGATCGGGCAGCCTGAAGAAAAAACCGAGTTGCTCGTCTTGCATAGCAGTTCCGCTTCCCTGCCTGCCATTTTGGATGAGGGGAAAAATCATAACTTTCACACCTAAAAAAAAAAAAACCCCGAACAGGCCCAGGGCTGGAGGATTCGAACCTCCAGGCACAGTATCCTGCCCCAGTCCCGCTTCACCCGGCTGCACAGAACATAGAACAGGGTCGGCTTCACCGACCTCCCTCTGCTGCATGCAAGCGCCAGCAGCCAAGAGCCACGCCGACTCCATGTGGCTGAGGACGCTTTCCATTCTCGGAGCACAGGTACATCGCCATGGTTGTCTGCTGCCCGACCACACCAATTTCGCTCGCACACAACTAAACGCCCACAAGTAGCTCAAAATTTTGCAAATATACGATTTCTTGTACATACTCGACCCAAAATCTTAGTCCCAACCTACCAAAACCAAGCCTTCCCCAATACCAAATGAAATAAAGGCACACACTGGTGCCCAAATGCCCAATTATTGGGCATAAGCTTGAGCAATAAAAATTAGAAAAGTGTGCAGTAACAATTCAACTTTTATAATTTTTAGCGCAACAGCCTAACCTCGGGTGACACATTATCTCAAAGCCTAGCCTATCCACGTGTCCTAAAAAATGACCTAGCTATATTTGACACCATTAGATCTTGATCTAAACTAACGAACGGCGGAGAAAAATAAGAAACATAACAACGCTTGGAGTACGACGCCCGAACTCCAAGCCGTTTCTCTTCCTCTCCGATTTTTCTTCCCGATGAGTTCAATGCTCTGAGCCCAGATTCAACTCCGACCTACACATATTCCCCATTTGCAAGCGTTTTCATGGCCTTGCCCTTTTTGCATTCTGAACGAATCCCTTGCTTAGTGTTTACGACCTTTATTTTCAATTCCGACCTTTGTTTTCAAGCGCTTCAGTTTGCCAGCTATTGAGATTCGTTTTAATCGCTGCTTCATTCGTCAGGCTACAGACAGATTTCTTCAGGGATACCTTGTTCTTCCGTTTCCTTTAGTCCTTGTTTGCATTTTCCTCAGGTCGATTCTTCAGGGTTCACAGAGCTACGAATATTCCCAAGTCTGTGGTGCCGTTGAGGCTGTTTTCAAGACTGCCAATTTTCTCAAGGGTAGTACAAATTTTGCTGTTGATTTGGTGTTCATGTTTTTTCTAGATTTGAATCCAGGCTTCACTAGTTGCTCAATATTGTTCGATTTGCACCTTTGAATATTGTGGAGTACCTTTGAATACTGTGGGTTTGGCCAAGCATTCGGGTATGGAAGAATAGGTTAGGGTTTGCGCATGCATCGGGTATAGCTAAGATTTCCGGATTTGTACAAGACGGCCAGAAAAATAGCTACCCAGAAAAGTAGCTGATATGAATAAGCAGTGTTCTTTTGATATGTACCTAGAGTGAACGAAGTTGGGTCTGTAAAAAAGATTGTGCTCTGTATTTAAAAGTTATAATCGAAATCGGCACGGCATTCTTCTAAGTGCTGAATACTGATTCTTTCCATTTATTTGAAAGGAATAACAGATCCCAGGCATTTGGAAAGTTTCTAGAAATGATGGTCCGGCAACTCCAATCTTGTTAGGCAAGCCCAAATTCTAGGATTTTGAGCATACAACTACCAAGAGATTCATTTGTTTTATTAGAGCATATATTGCCTTCTGGGGAAGCTTCTTTATGTGCGCTCTTGTGCTTCATTTGTTTGGGCTATCTATATGTGGTAATGCTGAAATGTTGTAGCTCATATTTCCAATGAAAAAAAGGAAGGAAGTGCCATGGCCACTCCTTAGAAACTATAGAAAAATACAACATGGAGGTTTGTTATTGCTTTCCAAATTCCATCTGTAAATATATTTACATGCAACAATCTCTTTTACAAATGCCGGCAGTGAGCATGCTGTTGGATGACCGTTGATCTAAAGGCATTAGAGTTTTGCAAGTGACAATATTTTTCAAGTAAGAAGGATTACAAGTGCATATGCTTTCAAATCCTCAAAGTACTTACTTGTACAATGAAAAGCCCCAAAATAAGCTTTGTAGGAACTTACACGAAGATAGATAGGTTCTTGCATTTCAATCTTTGTGGATTGATACGAGATTTGTGGTTATAGAGTTCTGCACCAAGAATTGATCTTGTTTGTAGCCATTGCTCCAAGTCTTGATTTTTTAAGGAAGTCCGTTTTCTACTTAGCTGTGTCATTGCTATCAGTGTTTTCATTTCAGAATTTCCACCATCAGTAGTTCTTAACCTCCAGCCATTACATTTTTATGTCGAGCCACTTCCAGCAGAGATTGTTTTTCTAAAACGATTTTAAAGGAGCAACAAAGACGGTCTAAAGCTAAGTATGGTTTTCTATAACTTACGCTCAACCTAGCTCCCTATATCCAACACTCTTGTAGTCAATTGGCCTGGGATGTGGCTGCAGAATACTGCCATGTGGGGCGTTGTTTTGTTTTTGTTGTAGAAATGGACCATGTAACGTGGTCACTAGGGTAATGCCGCCATTCCGGACGACGTGGCGAAGTCGGATCACCATTTCGAAGATCCGTCGCTGCCCGAATGATGGCACACTTGGATTTCTGCACATCCGTCCAAACGACGCTTCGCGGTTTTGCAAGCTCTCCCGGACGAATCTTGGATTTGTTGGAACCTGCTTGAAGCAAGGCCATTGGACAGAGGACTCAACGGTCGGATAGGTGAACTTGGCTTCGGAAGGATGGGCATTCGCGTACGTCCCTCCAGAGGAGCGATGGCAGGAAAGGCTGCCACGGGAACTTTTTGGGGGACTGTCTCTTGGGGTATGGCCTCTACCCTCCCTTGAGGCATCCA
>JAANSK020091131.1:0-16283 GCA_011763485.2 Isoetes engelmannii | reverse complement strand
TTATAATGATGTTTGAATGTTGTTGTCTAATAGGCCTGCGAGGCCTCCTATAGACATAATAAACTTTCTTTCTTTCTTTCTTTCTCTCTCTTTCAAATCTAAAGCTAAAAGTTTCAACCTTTCTCAAACACAACTTTTGATGTAATCACTCTCAGGCAGTGCGGCCACGCAAACGATATGTGGAGTATTTACTATACGGCGAAGGTTTACAGTCTGCTAACGAGTTTCAATATATTATCGAAGAAGGATTTCCCTTTGTTCCCGGCCAGCAAAGTCATGGTTGCCAAGGTCCCGTTCTCCTCTCGAACTCCATCGGGATAGCAGATGTGCGAAGGCTACAGGTAATGAAGAGTTTCTAAACTGGGTAAAGTTGATGGGATTAGAGTATTGGATGGAAGATAGGGTCTTTTATGCGAATAAGTTGGCCATGATTCTCATCTCAAAAAATTTATGGATTCAGACGTTGTAAGAAATGGGGCCATCTTTTTGCGATAAATTGGGTGTCGCATCTCCAAAGTTTATGCATTTGAAATAAGATAATGACTGAACCGCTGAAAGTGTCCTTCAAGTAAGAAGAAAATAGTGCCTACTTATTAGCTATATCAGACACAATAGTTACTTCGTTATAGGCAGTTTCTTACTTAAGAGTGGAACATTACTCACACCATACTTGTGGACCCCAGCCCTATCTAAATTTTTATATGCCTTATTCTCTTCCTTTCGTTGGTTTAATATTTTCTTCTTCCTGAAACCTAGTTTATGTGATTCCAAACATGATATGAGGAGTTAGGAGTTTTGGGAATTAAAATTCTTATGGTATTTCGAAAAAGGGACTACCATGATACCTATATAGATGTCCATTAGTATGAGTTAAGACCGTTATGACTGGTATGGTCTTGGATTTAGGAAAATAATTGTTTATGCTTGAATCTAGATTTTGGTGCGGATAATGGATCAGGTCCAGCAATCTTTATTTCACATAATATATGAAGCTACTGTCCATGGGCGTGTTTGTTCATTTTGATTCTGAACTTATGCATGCTGAGTGACGAGTTAATACGGAAAAAAAATTGCAGGCTTGACATTAGGGTGATCATGTACGGTAGTTTTAGGACTCATGTTTCTACAAGTTTTTAAAGTCTAGATTTCAATCTGTATAGGTCATTGCCGAGGAAATTCAGTCAGAGAGCTTTTGGCGCTTCAAAGCAACCGGGTGGTTATTAGTTGTGAAAGCATACCTGGGATTCTCAGTTCAAGACCTTAGTGGTATTATGCATTAAGTATCTTTTCTTTTCTCAAATTTTTTTGCTTTAGAAGGAAGTCGTTGACGATGTGATTAGCACATAACTTAAAGTTGGTTTTAGCAGTGAATTCAGCACCTCCTTCCGCAAGGAAATCTACACATCCAGGTGCAGATTCTGTTTATCGATTACATCCAACAGACTCAACCCAACGATCATGGTTTGTTTTCGACTCCACCCTTGTTGTTCCTGAATACCTTGTTGAATTCCAGTACAATTACAAGAATAAACCCGAACTTGCATATTGTGAGAACTTTCCTATAAAGCAGAAACCAGAATTTGTAGGCAATGGAGATGAAAGTGATGAGAACGATAACTGGCATTGCATTCCCTTTGGAGACCCCACCCAGGATGCAAGGGAGTTGTCCATCCCATTTATTGATGCTGATGGAAATGTGCCTGACTCTTGTGCTAACGAAGCTGAATCACCTGATTATCATCATATTAGTGGGAAGAGCATAACTTTATGTTCTGACCTGATACTGAAAAACGCCAAGGCTGCAGATGTTTCAAAGATTACACGTCTCAATTTGCACAATAATAATATATCTGATATAAAGATGCTTAAGGGCCTTGAGAATCTGGAAATGTTGGAGTTATCTTTTAACAAGATAGTGAAGATTAAAGGATTGGATAGCCTGAAGTTCTTAAAGAGATTAGACTTGAGCTATAATTTGGTGAAGAGAATAGAAGGCCTAAGTGGTCTCAAAAGCCTAACAGTCTTGCACCTAGCTGGTAATGAGATCTGGTGCACTGAAGATTTGAAGACATTGCGTTCACAGGTATGCCTGAGCTCTCTGGTTGGCTTTTGATACTTGCCACTTTTAATATTTTGTCTGCTTTATTTTTCTATTTGTTTCCAACAGGTTCCTGGACTTCTGGAGCTAAGTCTTGAGAATAACCCATTGGATGAACATTTTGGATACCGTGAGATGGTTATAGAGCAACTTCCATCAGTATCAATTTTGGATTCTATTCCCGTTCTTTGTGGTGAGTGACATCTATTGATATGCTATCTTCTAAGAAGCATGCATGCGTGAACGCAGAAGAAATACGTAGAAACACAAACTAATGTAATGAAAATACATAAAAAGCTTGTGCATGCATATCATCAGCCAGGGTTTGTCCTAGAATTTTAAGATTCTAGGATCATTGCTACATCAAAAAATATTGATGAACTGACAAAACTTTCAGTTACTTTTATAGGTGGTATATCTTCTAGTTTTAAGGCATTATCCCATTTTGTGGTATTTCAACATCAGTGTTCTTTCACGATGTCTGATCCAGAACACCACATGATGCTTAATTATAAATATGGTATTTTTCGGGCACATTAGTATTATTCAGCCCCCCCTTCTCACTTTTACACGGGAACATATGAAGGGCATAACAAGTAGGGGGCTGAATAACATATAATAGCGATTTTTAGCACTGAGTTCTAATATGCTTTTGGAAAATGAGTCCATTGCGATCCCAAGATTAAAAGAAAAGTATATATTTAAGGAAAGAAATGGAGGGATTTCGATTGAATATATAGATTATTGATTTTTACTTGTTTAGTTACAGTGTTGAGCCAAATGAATGAAGCGAATATCTATTTACATCATAACTAGCATATATCGAAAAGGATTTTTCTTAAAACATCACATGTGGAAATTATTTTACATTTGGTTTACCTTCTGCAGAACCACGCACTTGTCAAACGGTTTGGAAGACTTTTGCCCTGCAAAATTCATTCTCGGGATGGAAATTCACAATGGCATCTGCACCTTGTACCCTTCAAAATGAATTGCAGTTTGAAGACAAAACAAACAGGAAAGGAGAGGACAGCAAGAAAAGAGAATATTCTGAACATGGCTTGGAAAGAAATTTTCCTCAAACAGCACTAGAAGATGAAGCAGAAACTGTTGTTGAAACAATGGCGTGCCCAGATGAATTAGAAGAACTAAATTTTGAAGGCCAAGGATTGAAATCTATGAATGGCTTGGGAAAGTTTTGGAACTTACGGCGTCTCATTCTTTCTCACAATAGCATTTCAATTCTCGAAGGCTTGGAAGTTTTCCCAACGCTTGAGGAGCTGATGCTTGACAATAATAACCTTCAGCAGGTTCCACATCATTCCCCACCCAATCCCCCCCTCCCCCTCCCCCCCCAAAGTTTGAAGTATTTCCAGATAAACAGAAGTCTTAGCAAAAGCTCTTCACATAGAGTTAGAAGTTAAAGTAGACACTCATTTGTGTAGCAGTATGTAAGTTCCTATCCCATGGGCAGAAGGGTAGGCCTCAATAAGCCATGCAGGATGGCTTATAATGTGGAGCATGATCAAGTTATGAACGTAAATTTCGGATTAGGCTAAAGGGAAAAAGATGACGTACAAGGAACCTGGCATTGCAAGATGTGGCATACCTGAAAGATGGGATATCTGTGAGACTAGGACATTCATTCTTTTGGGATTATTCTAACCTGGCCAAAGGACTACTCTGGCACAAAGTGGGCCAGTATCTTGATGGCAGAGCACTTGGTGGCTTGCAAGTCAAAAGTCTTTGGCGCAATATCCAGCATCCTCAGCTCCTCAAGGTTGGCTCGTTCATCATCCAATTGGATGCACTGGTATAGATGAGGATGGAAAGGGCTTGGATTTAAAGGGAAGTGCTGGAACCCGTTCCATTAAAGGGGAGTGTTGGAATTCACAGGCATGGCCATTAGGGAGGGGGTTGGACTTTATGGTAATAAGCAGTGTATGTAATTCTTAGGTAAAAGTTTGGCCAAGGTTCCAGTATCTGGTATCTGAATGGTAAAGGTATTTTAATTGTAAGGATGTCCTGAGTTCAATTTTCATTAGGAGGTTATAGAGCTGAAACAAACAGTCTTATCCTGTCCTGCATCAGAAGAGAGTGATGAAGAGACAAATCTAACAGAAAGATGAAGTCTCAAAGGAATATGCCACTGCAAGCCAGAAAAAGAAAAGAAAGAACCAGGCGATGATTTTGGAAGAAGAAATTGTAACAGGCATCCTGCCAATTACGCTTATGATCCATTATGTTTCACTCCATCCATGCTTCTTTTTTTATGTGATTCTCATTCGCCTTAATTGATGTAAAATCTTGTAACTACTATTCTCCCAAAGGTTCTACCATCTTTTTTTTCCTTTTTGACTTTTCAAACTCTACAGTTTTCCTTTTGGGTGAACAATCATTTGCAGGTCAACTGCTCTCCCCAGTCACATGCGCTATGGAAACTGGATGTAAGCAGTAATGCCTTGACATCGTGTGAGAGCTTTACCGGTTTTGGAGCTTTAACACAGCTCTCAGTTGAAAAGAACAATATTAGCTCCCTGAAGGTACGTAACAGTTCCACAATTGTTAAAGCAGTCAAAGAATATTAGAATCTGCAGAAAGGATCATTGGCAATATGCAAAGCGCACATGCATCTTTTATTGCACGATTGTGTAGTCCGCTTCCATGTAAATCCATGTCATCATGCTTGTTGTGGCCAATTGATGCTAGGACTTATTTTAAATCTGAGATTACAGCCCATTTCTGCACGTTTGCCCAAATTGTCATGTCCATATTCTCAACAATAATCACAGGCTTCTACTGGTTTTGCAGGGTTTGTCTAGTTTGGCATGTCTTATGGAGCTGTATGCTGCCGACAACCAAATATCTGACATGCGGGAAATTGCTCATCTTCGTGATTTACCAAAGCTTATGGTGCTGGACCTCTGTGGAAATGCTATATGCAAGTGCCCTGAATATAGGACGTATTCCATTTTCTCCATGAAGAAATTAAAGGTAAATATTTTCATGACATTTATGGAACCAGTATTAAGAGAAACCAAATAGAGAAATGGTATTGGCCTGTTTGATGTTCTCGGTGGCTCTCAGTCTCTTTAGTTTGCTGAACATTAGGTCTCAAAATGGGGAAGGCCTCTATGTGTTTTGCAAATAACTGGGCACCATTTTGAGAAGTTTCTCTGCACATTTTTTGTTACTGGCACTGCAATCATATCTGTATAGATTGTCATCTGAAGTAAGGTGTTATCCTTAGAATCTGATGGAGATTGGCTCTGCTGGTGTATGACAACTCCATATGTATTTTGTTAAACTTGTCTAATACTGGCTGCAGGTTCTTGATGGTAGAATTATAAACAACTCCGAACTAGCAGAAGCACGTAATAAGCACACTGGCCGTTTAACTACAGAAATGTTGGAGGAATACTTGGGTCTAACAACTTTCAGTCAACTTGAGGTATGATTGTGGTTGTATAGCAGCAACGATTTAGATTTTTCTATTTGTGACTAATTATTAGGTCTGCAGGTACTGGATTTGTCGTCCAGGAGTCTAAGACACTGTGGTCATGTTTTTGAGATTGGGGAATTTCAAAACCTGGTAAAGCTCAACTTAAACAACAATTTACTATCTTCAGTTCAAGGCCTTGGGTAATCTGCAACTCTTTCTGTTGACTAGATCAAGTAGTTTCAATGCTGTACCTTGATGGAGATACTTATAACTTGATGTTTGACATCATTTTATATGGTACTCGTCATCTCTATGGGGTAGGAAGTTAGAAAATTTCAAACACTTTTCCATTCTCATGTCTGTTCTGGGTCTCATTGGAAATGCATTGTTCTGACTAAATATGCTGCTGGCAAACTTTTTCATTAGGAACTCATTTATTGAAATGTGCAGGTATCTCCAAAATTTACTTATATTGCGTCTTGAAAACAATAATATTGACAATGGCCCCCTCCTTGTCATTGACGATAAGGAATTGGGCTTGCCTCCTTCAGTCAACAATACTGCATTGCCAATTTTTGATGCTCTGAAATATGTTGAAATATTAGAACTTGGAAAAAATGCCATTAGCAGTATTGATTCTCTGCACCTAGAACATGCGTTTCAGCATCTCAAATTTTTATCCTTGAAACACAATAAGATATCAAAGGTAAGTTTTCATCTTCATTTTATTACAGTGATTTTATATACGTCTGAACTTGTATTAATTCTTGATGGAATACTGTTTCAGTAGTCGTTATAGCATGTTTAGTCTGTGAAATCCTCCTTTTAATTATACTTGCGAGGTGCATGAAGAGACTGGGAGGTGGTTGTTTGATTGTTTGGTGTGCATTACTGATTAAAACACAACTGTATGGGACTCTGAATGATCTAAGGTGTTTGGAATGGGATTAACAAAACTAAGGTAATCTTTTTTCAGGAAAATGTAACCATCGATTTTTCTCCATATCCTTAAGACATTCTTGGCACTGTTTTGATGTTGCAATTTGTCATTTGCATGCAAGTTTTTCCTGAGAACTAGAGCAAATTTGTTCCAGATAGAAGCTAGCCTAGAGATCATCCTTTAGTGACAGGCTTATGTTCTGGCTTAATGGGCTGTAAACTTATTACAGATTGATGGCATAAAGGGGCTACATCTTCTTGAGAAGTTGTTTCTTGATCATAACAGCATCAAAGAGATAGATCCACTGGCATTATCTGGATTATCAAAACTCAAGGAACTTCACCTCAGTGACAATCTGCTACGAAATGTAGCATCTATAGGGAGCTTGCCATCTCTGGAAATTTTGAACTTTGCATCCAATTATTTGACCTGCAATAGACTTGGCGGGCTTTCTAGTGTGGATAATCTGGCAAGTCTGCCTAGTTTGATCGATTTGCGGCTCTTGAATAATCCGGTAAATTTCTAGTGCCCTTGCGTTAAATCATGACGATGACTTATCTTTTGTGTAGTACAGCTAAATGTTGCCTCTGTTTGGCTAAATAACAGATCAGTCGCCAAATCTTTTACCGGGTTGGAGTAATAAGCAAGCTTACGCGGTTAAGGTTTCTTGACGGGAAAGAAGTTTTAGAGGTATGATTATTGATCTAACCGCATCAATATAAGGATCTTATTTTGTGATCATTAATAACAGGGTGAACGAGATGAAGCAGAGGCTCTCTTAATAAGGGGGAAAGAAGCATCTGCATCATCATTTTCAGGGCTGGAACTGAATTCCATAGACAGTTCAATGGCTGACCAAACTTTAAATGGAAAAGTTCCGTTGAAAATCACTTCATTGAGTTTTGAGGCCATGTGCGGTGGTCCCTTGTCCTCAAGTGGGAAAAATCTCGGCAGTTTTAATATCCAACCTGTTTCAAGACAATGGGATGCATATGCTAGCAGTAACAGGACAGACATTGCACTCTACAAAAACAGAACAAGGGAAGAAAGTAAAATGATTGTTGTGCCATTGCTTTTCAAAGAGAGAAAGGTTTCTTCTATATACCATGGCTAAAGGTAGATCATTGATAAGGTTGTAAGGTTGCATTCTTTCTGTATATAGTGTGGCATATTCCATTGTAAAACTGAGCTAGCCAGCATGACGTAGTGTTTCAAGCTGAAAGCTCTTTAGTAACCAGAAATTGCAATGTTTTTTGATGGACATTGTCAATCATGGTTCAGTGTTGAAGCAACGAATTCGTCGTGCATAATGGAGGGGTTGTGATATATAGGAGGTGGTGCTGTTACAAGGTGGTGTTGATATTACATAACGAGGTACGCATAGATTAACAATAGCAAAAGCAAGAAGCATGAAGAGAGATTGTAAGAACCGAGCACTTTTGGACTTGGGGATTATGCGAAGTACAAGCCTGACGCCATTTTGCAATCATGTCTTGAGCAAAACCATTAGATGATGTAATCTTGGTTTATAAAATAGTGAAGTTGCGTCTTGTCTGTCCATGTATTTGTGAGATTGCATTTCGTTAATCATGGCTTGTATGTAGTACTTACATGAAATGAAAATTGCTCCAGTTAAGTAGCATCAAAACAACTCCTCAATTTTTTTTATTTAAATGTTTTACAAGATGACAGATATAGTGTCTGATATTCTTCTTTAGTCTAGTGCCTCTTGTTGGCGTACATGTGTGTTGCATAGGTGTGCTTCCGTATACCTGAGGTTCTTTCCTTGATTGACGACATCTTCTGCTGGTCTCCTGGTTTGAGTTTGGAGTAGTGTGTTCTGAGGTCGCTTCATGTTTACTTTTTCCAGCTCAGGAACACATGCTAGTTTTTTTTTCCACATATAACTCCACCTACCACATCGAACTTGGACAACATAGCCTCTCCAAAAATGAAGAAGACCTAGACACCTATGGTTACTGCCTGCCTCTTGCCGAAATTGCTAATGCAGCCAAAAAAAAAAACCCAAGCTCTTTTCAAAAGAAGAATAAAAGTTTTTTTTCTAGAGGCTTTTTTCTGGATAAGCAGAAGAACTGAAACAATTATTGATTTGAAAACAAAGAAAGAGTAGAAGTAGTTGCACACCAGAAGCAGATGAATCGAACAACCTTAAGGCAGAGTTATGATTAAAATTGGAACCCTTCTACAATCCAAAAATTATTGGACTTTCCCAAACGTATCCACCAAAAGAAGTCACATCATTCTTGCTATCTTTCCCACAATCCGTTGCTGAAAAGCCAAGGTTACATCAAATCACTATGATTAGTCTATCTATACCTTGATTCCGTTGTATAAAGAGCACAGATTGAACCCAAAAGATAACACAACCCCATCTGATCCAACTTCCAAATTCCAATTGCAAACTAGATAAGAAGCCAAGTAATTAATGGCTCGAGTGCATCTCCAAAAGACGCCGCTTTTTGCTTATGTTCGCCGCTTCACAAGCGCAACGGGGATACAAAACTTTCCCTTTTCCAAAAAACATTCCTAAAAATATAAGGCCACCAAAATTTCCAAATGTTAAAATAATAGTGCCATTATTTACAAAAAAAATAGAAACACTCCCAAAAACCATCCTGCAAGAATTATAAATTTATACAAAATTTAATACATAAACTAACAACAATCTTATGTTACACCATTGAAGAGATACCTCTTAACGCTTTTAAAAATAATTTGGGAAATCTTATGGTGCTCTTCTTACCTCTCCTCTTAGCATCAAGTCCCAATAGAAGAGGAATTTTTAATGTCACGCCACTTGGCAATAAGCTTTGGTCAGAGATGGCATCAGCATGTAGTTCCTTAGCACAACTACAATGACAGTTTTTCTCCAAATAAAGCTTGGAAAGTAAGGCCCAAGAATGATGGAAGTTTGTATTTATAAAGGAACATGAGCTTCCAAAACATAACCTTGAACACATTTAAATGGATAGTATTTTGGTCTTCATGGTTGTTGAGTGCATAGATCCCTCCACTAGCAAATACATACTATCCGTAAATTTATAGTAATGGATACGCAAGGATATAAACATATTTGTGGTGGATGCAAAGTAGAAGCCTCCTTGAAAGTATAGCGTATGCATTATCTATTCCATTTTACAACGCCCTTCCTGTTTATGCATACACTATTGACAAATGCAAAACCTGACCACAAAAACCTGAAGAAAGTAGCCACACAAATGCAACTTGCTCCCTTGGAAAGCAAGGAGGTCAAAGGGATTTTTTGTAGAATTTCCACAGTCAAAGTTGCCTTTGAAAAGAAAAACTAGCAGCATCAAACACTTATTCATGTAGTTGTTTGACTAAAACCAGTTGTTCAAATGCATATTCTATTGCTTCATCATTTGATAGCTTTTCAATAACATTAGCTAAGCTTCTTGATAGCATTTGAACAAGGGCATGATTACCAGCAGCTTTGTGCAAATTCAGGAAGTAGCTGCAACCGTATGATGTGGATCGATGTTCTCATTGCCAAAGTAGATAGGCTCTCAATCTGGCATTGACAACCAGGTTCTATATCTCTATTTTGAATTATCTATTGGAGATACAAACTTTTATGAACAAACCTCTAGTCTACGTTCCTGAACGCAATACTGTCCGCAATTGTTTCATTCCGTCTGTACGATGGGTTAGGCAAGCCTTCTAAACACAACCCTCTCAATGTTGACAATAATCGAAGATCTATGTAGTATCTCGGTGATTTTTAAGGTCCACCCAAAACGGTTAAACCTCCTTTCAAATCCCACACCTCCTTTGTTGCTTATATCTTCAAATTTTAAGAGCCTATATCCCACTGGATATATGGAAAAATGTACAAAGCCTTGTTTGTTTAAGGTTCTGCCTTCTTCTGTATATCGCTATATGTATTGGATTTTTGTGGGTAGGAAAGTGAAAAATATTCAACAACCTCACTCAACATCCAAACCCTATGCTTATCACGAATTGAATTTTCTCGCTATCTTCTATGTTTCATATTCTCATTTTTCATTCATCTCCATCTACTCAATCATATTTCCCCTTTCTTCATTCACTTTCACCAAATCTCGCTCAACATTTTGCTCCCAACCTGCCTGAATGCTTGGAGAAAAAGTTTAACAATATGATCTTTTATTTATGAGAAAAAGTTACATGCATACATAAGTTCTAAGACGCAGTGGAGGAAATGTCCACTAGAGCAGAACCACCTACCACACTACAAGAAATAAAGATACTAATATGAAAACAAAGCTCAAGATAATGCTCCTATATATAGCGCATCATGTATCTAAAAGATTGAGTGTGGAGGAAGGAAGATGGTAGCATTTACAAAAATAACAGAGTCAGGGAGATTGAGTTCAACATGAGTGAAATTAGCATAACCGAATGCAAAGCGAAAGTCACCTGTACCACCAACAATAGCAAGTTCCATTTCACCATTTCGGACAGCTTTGTCAGTGCCTTGGAAAGCAATAGTACCATTGCATCGTGGGGTTTCCACAACAGCGCTCCACACGTAGAAAGCATGGGAAACGTTGATGGCTGCAACAAGGACTGTGCCCTTACCACGTCCAACAACTTTAGAAGTGTTGGATTGGCCCTGTGTGAGTACATCATCAATAACAAATACAGTGCCAAACTGAGTGGTAATGGTGTCTCCATTTGGTCCTGCAACTCGAACTGCTGTTGCATTGGGTGTGGTCACCTTTGCATGAATGTAAAATACCACATTCGTTTTTTTGAACTTTAGACCATGGCTCATTACATCTATAGAAAGAATATGGAATATGAATATGATTGCAAGAGCAAACTTAGTGCATGCCATGTTTAGCCTTTTGCTCTTACCTAGAACTACTATTTTTGTCGTGTAGATTTGCACTTTGCCTATATATTGATACCTCTCTCATAAAAATATAATTTTACTCTTCATTCATGTGAGGTTCTAGGAAATTAACATGTAGTAGTTTTCACGCCCTTGCAATAGTATATGCATGTTTTAGGTCATTAACAAATTGAGTTTTCGTTGCGGTTTTCAATACTACACGCATTTTATCGTTGTGCTTGATGAGGAAGTATGAAGTACTATTTTTTTCTTCTTGTGGATTTGCACTCTGCTTACATGTTGATACCTGTCTCATTAAAATATAATCATACTCTTCATTCATGTTAAGTTCTAGGAAATGAAGATGCAGTAGACTTTACGCCCTTTTGGTATGTTGCATTTTTATGGTCAACTTTCACCTCTTCTCGAAACTCATTTTTCCCAATCTTTTTGCCAGCCGCATTTTGTGTGTCAAACACATTTTAGAGAGACTAGAATCCCTATGTGACACTAACATGAAAATGCTCACTAAATACCCATGTGCCACTAACATGTGCCATTAACATGAAAATGCTCACTAAATACCCATGTGCCACTAACATGAAAATTTTAGAGAGACTAGAATACAATTGAAAACAATTGAAAAGAATTCTAGGTTTATCTTTTCCCACATGTAGTGATTGCCAGATTCATAGACTAACATGGTTCAAAAGAATATGTAAGAGTGCTTGCATGTGGGATGTTTGGACAAACATAAAAATGCGGGATTTTCTCATTAAATACGGTATTACTTTGTTTCCAAGCTATCAGATTTTTCTTCAACCTAAGTTTCACAAGGAGGTTTCATTCGAACACTCCAGTAGGCAGGTCTGTGACTCAGGTCTGTGATTTTATGTGCATTGCTCTGCTAGTTCCAGATCGTCTACTGTAATGTGACGTTTTAGCAAGAAGAAGCATAAGCACCGTAGTAGAGTTCATTGCATGACTGAATGCACGATGCATTTCTCAGCTTTTTCTAATTCTGGGTTGTTTGGATTTGGCTTCGTCAGATCATGCTGTTTGAATCTCCTTTGCTGCAGCGGTGTTCATCCCTTTCTCACGCTTTTTATGTGTTTTTTTTGGGTTTCTATATCTGACAAGAAGCTCTGTTTTGGCTTCGCTATGAGGTTTTTATGCAAGTAAAAGGGATCAATTGCCTTGAAGAGCTAATCTGCAAATCTTTTTGTTTTTTTTTTTTTGGCAAAGTATCGGATTCATAATCTTGCTCAAATGGAAGTGGTACTTTAAATGTGTTTCCAGGTTCAAGCTGTTCTTTGAATCAAAGCACAGCTGTATCACAGCTTTATCATGATAAACAGTTCGTGTGTTTATCACAACCTGGATGTCCATTACGGCTAGTAATGAAACTAGCGGCTAAGATTAAAATTTGTGAGGGTAACGCAACACAAATCAACGACCGATTAGGAAGATTAAGAAGGGGATTAACACCCATGAGAGCCCATTACCTCATATAAACGGGTGATATCGGAGGTAATGGGCTCTCAGGGAGTGTATCCCCTTTAACGAGGTTCCGCATCCAGGTTATCAGAGGTGTTGGTAGGCTGTAGTTCGGTTATCAGAGGTTAGCCTACTTATTAGAAGTTCGGCAGGCTATAGTTCGGTATTAGAACTTTGCAGATGCTCCCAGCCTGGATTATCAGCATCTGAAGCTGATCCAAGGCTGAATCACACACGCTGCTTATATCAGAAGCTGAATCATGCATCCCGATGTCCCTCCCCAGAGTTTGCTTGCCTGTTATGCCCTATCACAGGGCATGAATCAACGGACATGAATGCCTTGATCCAAAAGCCTGGCAATTAAGATATAATAGAATAGAATAGAATAGAATAGAATAACGTTTTTATCGTCCACAGAGGTTAATTGGCCTACGGGACCTGTACAAAGAGAAACAGCAAGCGCATTACGACCCGGATAAAAACCGATGTGGGGGAAAAAAAGTGGCCGCAATGAGCTTGCTGGTATACCAAACATGGGGATGCCACCACAAGCTAAGGGGGCAAAGCTGATGCCATCACAAGCTAGAGGGCAACGATGATGTTCGTCCATGACCTCTTGGAGATATGATCCAAGAGTTCCTACCGCCTCAATGTTCAACAAAAGATGGAGTGTCTGGATCGGTACCATTATTAGCGGGTGGTGCTCTTCTTCAATGACCCCCTGGCGGTAGCACTGGCAAGTCCTGTCCTTACATGCTTCCCTTGCCCATCGCCCTGTTTCAATACAGAGGTGATGCCTCCTCGTTCGAATGGCGGCTATTAGTCTACGCCTTTTCATAGAGAGGGTGGTGCGCAGGTACCATTGGAGTCCCCATGTGAGAGTGGGATTCACCTGTCGTCTGTAGTGCCCGAGCTTGACGTGTGCCAAGGCCTCGGCATCCCAGAGTTTGCCAAGGAAGCAGGCGTCTAGGTAGGCCTTCAGCGCCGCATGTTCCTTCTTCATGCGAACTCGTATGCACCTGTGTGTCTGGACGCCATTGAGACAACCACTGCACCTTCTTGTCTTTTCCAGCAGGCTTTTAGGCATTGCGGGCCCATCGTGACTGTCAAGGCTGCCTGTGGTAGCCGATCTTCATCCATGCGAGCTACCTTTTGGAAATATAGAAGGTAACGCTACATGGCTGCTCTCTGGAGTGGGAAGAAACCTGTCACCTGGAGCAGTATCTGATATGGCACTGTCTGCTTTACCTCGAGTGCGCGAACCAAGAAAGCCTTCTGCACTCATTTAAGGTCACCCCAGGTGGCGGCGAAAATGATCGGGCCCCAAACTTCGACGTCGTACAAGAGGACCGGTTCAACCAGAGCTCTGAAGAGGCGTGACTGGTGGTCCCAGGCATATAGCTCTGCCTGGAAACTGCTATTCTGCGTGGCGTGGAACCGGCTGCCACCCGCAGTCGGATGCAGCTATCCCAGTGCATGACCGTGGAGAACTCAATTCCCAAATACTTATAGGTGGGAGCGACCTCTACAGTTTCCCCTTGGTATGTGAAGGAGGGCGTCCGTGGGTGCCGAGAGGACGAGATCAGCAAGACCTTAGTCTTTGCGAGGTTGACTCGCATGCTGGAGGGCTGGCAGAATATGGCTAGTGCATCTAGGTGGCGTTGCATGTCCTCCGCAGTGTGCGCTAAGAGGTCAACGTTGGCGTAGATCAGCTGCCTAACAATGTGATGCCCTAGCGGGTGCGGAATCCTCTGTGCTGGGTCATCCACTGCTTCAACTCTTCAATGTAGAGGCCAAACAGTGTAGGCGAGAGGGGACAATCTTGGCGCACTCCAATACTGCTTCTCACCGGCTTTCCCGAGGGTGTCAGGCGTTCGGAGCACGCCTCATACAATCTGTAGGTCGCATTCTGCAAATCCAGAGGTGTGCCGATCTCTTGCAGTCTGCTCTACAACTTGCCACGGGGCATCGTGTCAAAGGCCTTCATGAAGTCAACAAAGCAGCAATACATGTCTTGCCGACGGTTCCTGCTATCCTCAATGATGGCTCGTAGTCTACGCGAGATAACAAAGCTTGAATACCGCATAGATGCTCCTTGAGATATGACCCTGATTTAATGCCGGTTTGATTAAATTGAAATCTACTGCAAATCTATGCTTTCAATAAATTTGTTGTGTAACAAATCAGGAAATATTGCTTACCCATTTAGATCTCCAAAATGTTTAGTTGCTTTACGATGAGAAAGAACCTTTCATGGAAAGGCAGTGGTAACACATGGTGGAATTGGAATATAGAACGTCCACAATGGAATATACTTCAGACACTCAACAAAGATACCAGATGCTAAAGCTTTGGGAAAAGGAGGTATCATCTGCATATTGATTACAAAACCTTCTACGACCCATTGCATATGGGGAATCCATGCAAGATGCCTTCTTGCCCAGCAAGAGAAAATACCTGAGAGAGGACCATTGCCATAGTTGTTAATAGAAATGGCATCAATGGGAAACCTAGATGTATGTCATGTGCTACTTGAAAGAATGCAGAAGACTCTCATTGGAAAAGGACAGCAAAATGAGCTAAAAAATGAAGTCTCATGACATCAGCTGCAAATTGTGTGCTAAAGCCAAGGCATAAAGGACACTCTTTTTAAAAAAGCTAGTCAACATTGTCATATGTCTTTTGTATAATTCAACTTCAAGTAAACAATCTCATCAGCCTAAAATCTCGCCCAATATATCCCAGCTACATTATTTAAAGCGCAATGCTACGGCATGAAACATGATTGTATGAAGGAAATAGTGTCAGCAATAATATTTCGAAGCTTTTCTGCCATTCGCTTTAGTAAAGACCTTGTAAACAACAGACAACAAGGTAATATAGAGCAAGTCCTAGAGGAGGGCAAGAATGAAAGAGGTGCAGCTCGAGTTAAGAGTCTAATCCAATGATCTTTACCTCGTGAAGTCACTAAAGGCATTATAAGCATCATCATCAAATCAATCCCTAATACTTCTGAAGACATTCTACAGGGATACCATTAATTCTAAGAAGTCACATTTGTAAGAAATGGGCCGTATTCTTGTGTTTGAGTCTCATGCAGTAATGTGGGAAGTAGCTATTTTCTAAGAGTGATGTAGTGAAAAAATTGAAGTTTTTCTTGAGAGCATTCATTCATAAAAAACAATAATTTAGTAGTAATTTCATGAGCAGAGACTCTACATAATTCATTCATTTACAACAAAATTTACATTGGCAATGCCTTCATACAAGCTCCATGGTATGCAGATTACTCAAGGCTCCATCTGGTCCTTCTTAATGGTTGAAGTTAGCTTCCCCTTCCTGACCTCCTCCCAGTGTGTCATGTATGCCCAGATGCCTGCCATAAAGAAAAAAAGAAATTCCATTAGAAAAAGAATGTTGGGGCAAGAAGGGAGGGAAGGGAGGGGCA
>JAANSK020091130.1:0-27110 GCA_011763485.2 Isoetes engelmannii | reverse complement strand
CGACACTTCTTGTCCTTGTACCTAAATGCGTGGGGGCAATGTGTGCAACCACTACTTGGTACTCAACCCTATAGGGTGTTGAGATTTGTCTAACCCTTATATCTTCAGAAGGGGATTCTCCCTTGCTGTACCTATGCAACCATGAAGGGTATCTTAGCCTTGCATAACTCCGTGTCTTCCCAGTGCCATTTTACATGGCCAAGTGGTCAGCTTGCTAGGTCTTTGTACCTATTTATTATGGCGTCAACCGATTTTGAAGTTTACTTCAATGTTTTGAACCCATATAGTCTTCCATATGGACCTCTCGTTTGTGGGGTAACTGTTCATTTAGGAAGCTGTCTATGTTGAAGCAGCACAAGTTTCTTACCAGGTTTTATGGACCTTTTAGGATCACTGAAAAGATAAATGATAATGTCTACAGGTTGGAATTGCCAGATACATGTAAGATGCATAATTCTTTTATATGTGGAATATCTTAGGCCATTTAAAGGAGTTAGTCCACAGTTAGTACCGCAAGCATTAGAACCGGTGTTAGTGGATGATGATCCAGTGTATCAACCTGAGATGATTTTGGGGCATAAGGGCCGTGGTGCTAATTGCAGATATTTGGTAAAATATAAGGAGGTGCCTCATACTGAAGCAGAATGGAAATCAGAGGATTACTTTGAGCATTACTTACCTTTGCTGGAAACTTACAGGGAAGTTTATCTGCGCAAGGAATGTAACAGGCCTATCTTATTTCATGGGGGTTCTTCTACTTTGCCAAATGAGGATAGTTGATTCTTTACCCCGGCGGGCTGTTACAAATGCATTCTATATGTTAGAATGTTATAATAAAGTCCAGACTTTATAAGGCCCTGACAATTAGAATTAGCTACTCTAATTGTCATGCCAATCATAGCGCACCATAGAATTAGCTACTCTATGATTGGTCATCTATGATTGGAGGATATTAATAAAAGATGATGCTAATCTAAGTTTGATGGTTTACAATAGCCAGAGCCAATAATAGATGAGTGGATGAGAATAGATCTTGGGGGTTTAAAAGGACATGGCTTGGGAACAATAATCATCATGGATTGTTTAGATTGCATCATAGTTCAGGGAAGGAACTAGCGACGGAGTCTTGGAGGCTCCCAACAGTTACTTCTGCATTTAAGAAGTGCTAGTTCCATGGTTGGGTGGTTGACCTATTACATATCTCTTGCTTATCAGTGACATTAATAAGAATCATTATTGGTGGATCTTTGTGTTGTCTTTTTGCCTAAATCCATAATAGGATTGAGACACGCCGATGGACCCGGGAGGCATGAGAGGACAGGATCTGTCAGTGTTGCCAACAGGGAGCCATTGAAAATGAATGCCATGCACTTCAGACCTGCCCAGCATTCAATCATATCCGAGCACGGTATGTTCAGTTAGTTGTGCCTGGCCAGCCATTACATGAGCTATTGAACATGACCTCCGTAGGCTGGCTCATATCTTCAAGAGGTGATGGATACACGGACTCAACTGTGTCCGCGGGTGCGGTATGGAATGACACTATATTATTGTACAGTATGCTAGCATACTTATTACTGCCAAGGTTTTTCCCTCAAAAACCCTTCGGGGCCGGGGTTTTTTAATCCTGACAGTAATCGGCTTGCTGCTCACTTTGTTTAGGTCCCATAGGCCAATTGGTCTCCATGGACGATAAAAAATCTATTCTATTCTCAATTGTTTCTAGAACATGCATGGGCCTCCATTGCTTTCAAAGTGCATCTTGCCTCCATTGCTTTCAAACGTAGGTCTTCTTCATCTTGATGGTTCTCCTACAACGTTTTATTTTCTTGCTTTTCGAAGTTCATAGAATTAAGATACTTCATGTGTGCACTTTTGCATTCTAGATCGTACCAAGCATACATGGTATACGTTTGTGAGCTCTAAAAGACAACAAGCAATTTGCATTAAATCTTTAGTGTGTTTTATTCATCATATCAACACTGTAGTGCCATAGTTTCTATTGCAACTCTATGTACATCCTTCTATTGCAGTTTATCACAATTCTAATAGATGAATGGTCTGATTCAACACTTCCAGATTTCTTAATAATATCCATTGCAGCGTAAAAGGTAATCAAGAAGTAAAACTATTGATGCTTCTACTAGAATTTGAGATCATTGGCTGGTTGAAAATGGGATGGTTACTGGTTTTAGGCAAATACATATATCATCTCATGATGAGTCTTAATTTAGGATGGGTCTTTTCTATTTTAACGATAATGCAAAACAACAAAAGCTGGATAACAACAAGAAGGCAAAGACTCCATCCCTATTCAAGAATCAAAAGGTTCTTCAGTATGACATCCTTATCTCCAAAATCAAGGGGTTCTTTAGTATGTTGTTCTCCTGGAACATCTCTATTAATTTCTTGTAAAACCTATGGGAAGATATTTCATACGTTGACAAAATACAAGTCTCCTACATGTTCTTCCAGGGAATTGTACACATCCTTGTCAGAACAAGAGCTAAATTTTGCATCCATTTTCATCATAAAACATTTCCTTTATCTCCCAAAGTAAATGAGGTTCTACATTGACAGTTGAAGACCATTAGTTTGTGACTTCCACCATAAGTCACCTCTTAGAATCAAGTACTTTACCTTCTAACTTCTTTAAATGCCTCAAACAACTTGAAGAAGATCTGCAACAGCTTAAAGTCTAACCTGTTTAATAATCTTGAAATGGTTATTCTTGATAAAGATGCTCATGGCTGCTGATGAGAATCCATGTAACCATTGTCCACAAGCACCTTTTCTCGCTTCGCCCGCTCAAGATCAGATTCCACCATCATTGCAACAAGCTGCTTAAAAGATACCTTTGGTTTCCAATCCAAAGCTTTTCTTGCCTTTGCAGAGGAGCCCCTGAGATTGTCCACTTCAGTGGGCCTGAAATATCTGGGATCAATTTCCACATGGTCTTTCCAGTTGAGTCCAACATATCCAAAGGCCTCTTCTAGAAACTCCTCAACACTATGAGAGTCCTCAGTTGCAACAACATAATCATCTGGTTTATCCTGCTGCAGCATAAGCCACATTGCAGCCACATAATCCCCTGCAAAACCCCAGTCTCTAGAAGCTTTCAGGTTACCAAGGTAGACTTTCTTTTGAAGCCCTACTTTGATCCTGCCAACCGCGCGAGTAATTTTTCTAGTTACAAAATTTTCCCCTCTTCTAGGGGATTCATGGTTAAACAAAATACCATTACATGCAAAAAGGCCATATGCTTCTCTATAATTAACAGTATACCAGTGAGCTGCTACTTTGGCAACAGCATAAGGACTTCTAGGATGAAATATGGTATGTTCGTCCTGTGGTGGGGGAGTAGATCCATACATTTCAGAAGATCCAGCCTGGTAGTACTTTACCTGTCTTCCTGTACACTGTATATGTGTGCGCACGGCTTCGAGCAGTCTAAGCGCTCCAGTTCCAACAACATCAGCAGTATAAGCAGGGTTCTCAAATGATACCCCAACGTGAGATTGAGCTCCAAGATTATATACTTCATCGGGACAGATGGTGTCTACCCACTTCCTCAAAGCCGAGGCATCACTCAGATCTCCATAATGCAGTTTCATCTGAGCATGAGAATTATGTGGATCTATGTATATGTGATCCAGACGCTGAGTGTTGAAATTTGAAGATCTCCTTATGATGCCATGCACCTCATATCCCTTCTCAAGTAGAAATTCAGTAAGATATGAGCCATCTTGGCCAGTAATACCAGTGATCAAAGCCTTCTTTGGCTGCATCTCACCCATATTTCGCACAGTAATAACTGTTTCACCAGATCTAAGATTAGGGTGGATTTTAGATCCAATCTAATTACATTTTTCAATTACAGATCAGAAGCATTTTTACAAAAGTCTTAGGCAAACAGACAATTATGAGTAACAAGAAGGAAAAAAGTATACAGATCTAAATCAAAACCTAAATGAGAAGAAGGAAGGAAAGAAAATGAGGGGAACAGAGGATACCTCGAGAAAGAAAAATAGAGTTATGGAGGTACAATATAATCCGCTGCAAGCTCGGCTGCTATGGAGAAGGGCGAAATGCTCATGGCAGTTTTATAGATGGAAAGAAATGGAGAATGCCGTGAGAGAGCAGAGAGAGAAGAAGAAGAAGAGAGAAGAGGGAGGCGTTTTCCTGAAAAGTGGAAAGACCCTTGAAAGCCTACATTAACAACTTTAATTGACTTCTTCTATACTCAAATACATATGCGCCTATGCCATGGTCAATAATTTTAGTGTGAGGATTGTATGGCTAAGATCTCAGCCCATGATCCAGCAAATAACCACATTCGTCGATATTTCCCATCCTTGGCAATAGTATATCCGAGCAACATAAATAACGCACGCCGTCGTGTTTGAGCCAGCCTTAAATCCAAAAAAATCCGCTGTCCACACTGTCCACAAAAACGCCGTGTGTTTTTTTTTCTCTATATGGCTCAAACATGTTAAGATGCAGAAAATCGATTAAGTCCCAAAAAAACACCATGTATTTTCTTTTGGCTCAAACACGACAGCGTGAGATATTTAAGAAACTCGATAGTATATCTATTGGCTTCCCATGACTCACAAATCAAGTGGTTTATTAGTCATATGTGTTAGTTGACACTACCCAACTTACCTCATTTGCGCCTCTCCTTCCGCCTTGATATTGGCATCTTAAGGCCACCCAATGGCTTGCACTTCTTCTAAGCTTGCCAGTCATGTCCTCCAATCAAGCATTTCTGGCCTAGCAAGTCTTCGCATGTTCGGTATTAGTATGATTTTTTTACTGCTTCTTGAAACGGTGGCCTCCAACCTTGCATTTCTGGCCTAGCCACTTCGCATGTTCGGTATCCGTATGATTTTTTTACTGCTTCTTCAAACGGTGGCACGTTTCATCTGTTATCTCTCACTGAAGATGCTCCTGATTGTGGCATAAATTTATTCCCTTATCAAAAGTCAAAATTGCATATCATGGGTCATGTTCTTACAAATTGATCGACAATTTTATTATTGAAATCATAAAAGTGCCTTCCCTTCGATTTAATATTCAAAGATTTTTTATACACGAATGTGCTTCTATTGCACATTTTGGAGGTTGTTGCACTTGTTCAATAGTATCTCTTGTTGCTCATATCTCGGCCAACGGTGGTCACGGGCTTCCCATCCGATCCAAAAAGGGGTCCCCTATGCCATTTTCAAGAAACATGGAGGCTGGGAAGCCTTTTTTGGCTCCTCTCTTTTTGTCGAAATCGTCCTGCTGGAGCTCGGCTATGGTGCCAGACTTCTTCGAGAGCCAGCACCCCATTAAGTATAAAGAAAACTTCAGAAAGGAGCCATTTTCTCTGAAAGGTATAAGCAGGACTCCCGAAGGGCGAGGTGTTGCATGTACGTTTCTCCCATGCTTGCAACTTCAATATCTTTATGCTTCTTAGTCTTTTGTAGTGGCTTTCATCCTCTCACCTTTTACTTGCATAGTAATGCCATGCAGAACAACAGTCATGAGGCAGAGCTGTATGTCTGGGGTCATCAGGGACCTATCCAGGGTCCTGGTCGAACCTGTTCTCTTGTATGGGGTGGAGGTGTGGGTCCGGTGATATCCCTTGCCATCTAGAATGATCTGGAACAGGTACAGAAGGCCTTCTTGGCAAGAGCACTTGGGGTGAAGTACACAGTTCCATATCAGATCCTGCTGCAGGAGACAGGTTTCTTGCCCCTTCAGCGAGCCGCACTGGATCGTCATATTATTTACTTTCCGAAGGTCATTGGTATGGGGGATGCCCGTTTGTCCAATCTTGCGTTAGCTATAGCAATGGGCCCACAACGCCTCAAAGCCTGCTGGAAGGACAAGCAAGCTCAGTGGTTCTCCCGATGGAATGTATAGGCACATAGGTGTGTGCATGTAGAAACAGAGAAGAACCATTATCAATTGAGGCAGTATCTTGAGGCTTGCTTCCTTAGCAAACTCTGGGATGCAGATGCACTGGCACACGTCAAGCTGGCACACTATAGGCAGCAGGTCAATCCCATGCTCACCCGAGGCCCACAACACTATTTGCGTACTCATTTGCCTATGAAGAGGCGGAGACTGATAGCTTCCATCCGAACGGGTACCCATCACCTCCAGATTGAGACAGGCCGATGGACCCGGGAGGCACGCGAGGACAGGATCTGTCAGCGTTACCAAACAGGGAGTCATTGAAGATGAATGCCATACACTTCACACTTGCCCAGCATTCGATCATATCCGAGCACGGTATATTCAGTTAGTTGTGCCTGGCCAGCCATTGCATGAGCTATTGAACACGATGTCCGTGGGCTTGCTGGGCTCATATCTTCAAGAGGTGATGGATACATGGACTCAACTGTATCCGCCGGTGCGGTATTGAATGGCACTATATTATTGTATAATATGCCAGCATACTTATTACTGCCAAGGTTTTTCCTTCGAAAAACCTTCAGGGCGAAGGTTTTTTTAATCCTGAGAGTAATCGGCATGCTGCTCTCTTTGTTTAGGTCCCATAGGCCAATTAGTCTCCGTGGACGATAAAAAACCTATTCTATTATGATATCTTAAAACTTTTCTTGCAAGTGCCATGGTTGCAACTAGAATTATAACTAACGCATTTTTAAGTTTGCCCGGAAAAAACAACCTTCTTTTTGTGGGCATGCCCACGCTTATTTAAGTAGCTAAAAGCTACTTCAATAATGCATCCAACTTGAAATTGAAAAGTACATTTGTGAACGTAACAAGGTTCATTGACGAAATTAATGAAGGTAAATTTATGTTTGAGTTATGGATTGCATGTGGTAGCATTTTCAACAAACTTCTGAAGGTATTAACATAAGAAAGAGGACACTATAAGATTTTATTGGATTTGGTAATGTTATCGATCTACACATTGGATCAACATTCTTGAAAGAGGATGAGCGATATATGTATATGTTTTTTAGGTGGTCTCCACTATTTGGCATTCTTCTTACAGCAGTATAATGTCATTTTGGAAACCCGCCCTCTCTGTCCCTTCTTTTCTTTTATGTTGTTCGCTTGGCATGTGTGACCAGCCCTATTGAGAATTTTGTTTATCATTAATGTTTTTTTTGCTATTGCTTTGCATGGCACGCGCAGCCAGCTCCTCCATTTTTGCAGGGGTTTTCTGTTCGCATGGCATGAGCGACCAGCTCCTCTAGAGGTTTATGTTTCTCAGTGATATTTTGTATTTTATGTTCATATGCTTTCTTGCTATCGATTTGCATGG
The DNA here is from genome assembly GCA_011763485.2 of Isoetes engelmannii. Taxonomy (NCBI): domain Eukaryota; kingdom Viridiplantae; phylum Streptophyta; class Lycopodiopsida; order Isoetales; family Isoetaceae; genus Isoetes; species Isoetes engelmannii. The sequence goes on along the minus strand of JAANSK020091130.1, from coordinate 19,825 downwards.
CATGCACATCAATAGCAATTATCCCTTTGTGAATTTCATCCATACTCTTGTACGCTGTTGTCGCCTCCAACAATTCCTTTTCCTTGGCAACCATCATGGATGATAAGAATGTAATGACACTGGAGTGTTCACACCTTTTTGCGGCTTCAATTCGTTGTTTTGCAGCATCCACCTCGTAATTGCACTTCTTCCACAACTTCCATTTGCCTGAAAACAACTAAACCATCCATTCCGTAGCATTAAGTATGCTAAATAGTGCTACCTCTATAGAGCTTAGCAATGAATTGCTACTTTTTACAAATAAGTACTAATTGTCAGCAACACCAGGTAACTAGAACCTACTGTCTGCAAATTAGTAAATGGTTAGCGTATCCTACTAATTAGCAACTAATTCCTGCTACATAACACTGAACTTCATTTTCTTAGTAACCGCTGCTAGTAACAAACAGAGCCTGCAAATATAGTACCAAATGCTAAATTGTTAGCGTAACCTGCTACCTAGCAACTGTTGCCAGCAAACGTAGCACCAAATCACTAACTCATTGACAGACTAATTAGCAAGTACTGCCTGCAAAACACAGTACCAAAAATAACATGTTAGCATAATCTGCTAACTGCACCTGTTGCCTGCAAACATAGTACTAAATTCCTAACTTGTTAGCACCCACTACTAACTAAGAAGTATCGCCTGCAAAACATAGTATAAAACAAACTTGTTAGCATAACCTGTTTTTGTCACATAAGTTGTAATTCCTGTATTTGCTGAACTTGCAAAACCAAAAAAGAAATTCGAGCTTGAAATTTCACACTAAGTTAGTCAATATATGAATCAAAGCAAGATGAAATGCATCTCCACACTAACATGTAAGCTCAATATAAAAGCATCAAACGTAATAGAATGAAACACCATTTAGCATTCCTAAGGAATTGACAACAAAGATTAGATGTTTACCATTGGAACAATGAGAAATTGTTTAGAATTCTACAAATAACTATGTGATAATTACTGTCATAGGAGTAGTACAGTTGCAGCAATTTGATCCAAGCTGCAAACCAAGCAAAGTAATGGGATCTCGATTGGAGATGTTCTTGAATTAAATGAGTGGCAATTTGAGAAATTATATAGAATTTTACAAACAACCAAATTAGATAATGATTGTCGTAGGAGCAGTACAGTTGCAGCAATTTGATCCGGGCTGCTAACAAAGCAGGGTACAAGGATCTTGATTGGGAATGGCTATGCTTTTGAATTTGATCCAAGAAATCTCAAGAAAGAGGAAAAGGAAGAAAGGTTCTGCAGTTTAGGATCCCATGGATGGAATTTAGTGCTAAAATACAATTTAAAAATTCGGTTGGCATTAATTAGTGCTATTATTTTGGGTTAAAAATGGCGTAAAAAAACCATTGTAGCATGCAAGGACCCTTATTGAGAACCATAAATCACAGTCATAAGACCCCTATATTGGGCTAATACAACCATTACTACTAGTTTACCCATGCCTTGAAAGACTTTCAAGGGAAAAACCTAGTAATGGCGATACTAGATAACATAAATAAGTAGATCATCGTGACTACTGATGGCTCAACAATTGAAGGTGCATCTAGAACCTCATGTAAAATGCCAAGTCATGCACAAATTGTGTTCTGAGAAGTTGTTCGAGTATGGAATGGAATGCAAAGGTCAAATAACGATTCCTGATCATGTCAAAAAAGCATGACATCTCATACGAGTATGGTTCTCATCTTCAATAACCATTAATTAGTAACATGCAAATAATCTCACTTCTCGCGAATTGCAACCACTCCCATCTAACTGTCTCAATCTATATTGTGGGACCCTGTGCAAATTGATGCAATAACTACAAGCTTTTTCCTGTACAAAGAAGCAAGCAAATAAGCTTGTGGTCCTGGTGCGAAAGTGGAATTTATATATGCACGATAATGACCAGTTTTACTTGGACCAAGGCATATAGATCCCATATCTTTAAAAATAAACAACTACCTAGATAGTGTTCCAAAAGCTCGGGATCCAAACTTGCAAGCACTATGCAGTGTTCTAGTTGCACAGACTAGCGAGCAAACCATGCATTACAATGTTCTTTCCAATACCTTTTCAAACGGTAAGGAGATTCAGCCATGGAAAGCGCGAGAAGAGGGTACCTATCATCATCCATGTGATGCACCTTGCTAATATAGTGGAGATTGTGCTTCATGGCAGAATGTTGAAGAGGCCAAAAAACTCTCTTGTAAAAGAATAGCATAGGGCAATGTAGTTTTGACTCCTAGTTTATAAATGAGAAAGGATTTTTGGACTCTCCCAAGCATTAGCACTAATGGCAGGCTCCCATACTTCAAAACCATATAGTAAAATAAGCTCTACAAACAAGTGGGCTTTCCGTGACTACTCATGCATCTCTTCGCAAAACAATGGTTTTGGATTGCTTTAAGTGCTGTCCAACCCGTAGTCACATGCTTGGTGATACATTGTTCCCAAAGTGTATTCGTACATAATTCCACACCAAGATACTTATAGCTATCTACAACTTCAACTTCGTGGCTATCATAGCGCAACGTTGTAAGAGTGTGCCGAGAAGATTGAACCACCAAGAGCTTACTTTTTTTGGAGATTAACAATGCAAGCATGTGTTCTCACAAAAAATGTGCAGAGCACGTAAATGTTGTTGAATGCTACCAGTTGTTTGTGCCATAAATGAAACATCAGCAGCATACATAAGTTCCTTGATGATATAGTGTGCCAAATGCGGGCCTCTGCCACCATGGTTATCAAGCCATGCTTTCGAATTGATCAATACACAAGCCAAAGAGTGTATGAGATAGAGGCAACCTTGACGTAATCCAATATTGCTATTGATTTGGGTACATGATGCTAGAAACTTGGCAAAAACCCTTTCATAGAGCCGAGAAACTACATTTTGAAGATTTTGTGGAACTCCAAGTGCTTGCAAAGCACTGCCAAAGATGCTCTTGAGGTAGTGTATCAAAAGTAGAAGCGAAATCACAAAACATATATAGAGGCCTTGTTTCAAGCTTCGACTATGTTCAAGAAGTATGCGCAATGTGAAAATATGATCTATCATAGAATGGCCTGGGCGAAAGCCTGCCTGTGCTACAACACGTACATCCAGTATGTTCTGCCCATGTTGTCAACTGCTTCTCAATAATACTGGCTAAGAGCTTGGAAAGAATGGGACTGACCATGATCATACGATAATTAGAAGGGTCATTCTTATCACCTGTCACCCACTTAAGCAATTCTGCCTTCTACCATTGAAGATCAGGAGACTTTTCATTGGATGAATGTTATATGTGGAGGCACCCTAGAATAGCATCCTCGTGTCTGGTATACCAGCAGGCTCATTGCGGCCACGATTTTTCCCCCAGGGGGTTTTTTCACCTGGGACGTAATGTGCTTGCTGATTCTCTTTGTACAGGTCCCATAGGCCAATTGGCCTCCGTGAACAATAAAAATGTTATTCTATTCTAATGCTCTGTTGCTCTCTTTTTGTCTAACTTTATTGAGGCACTTATCAAGGCCACATGATGTATTATCAGCTCGGTCGTCAGTTCTACATGAGTTGACTAGTGAGTTGACTAGTTTCTTTTTCGTTGTAGCTGAGTTGACTTGATACATCTTTATAGCTCAACTTTTAAATGGTTGAGTTGCCTTTGTAGGTCGGGAGTAGCTTAGTTGCATATTGCATCAATTCACTTTGATGGCAGTCCCCCCAACCATTTGCTGCACTTTTTTATCGTTGGGTTGCAGCTCATACAATATACAAAGGGAACTATTGATCTTTATTTCAGATTATGGCACAATATAGGAATGTAAAAGAGAACCTTGTAAATGTTTGTTTACCCCTTGAAGTAAGATTCTGACTCCTATATTTGTACGAGGAAAATCTGTAATAGCATGCTTTCAATCTTTCAGAACAAAGTATGTCACCCAACTACGATCAAGAGTAGACCACTTTTGTTTGTAAATCTGTAATAGCATGGTTTCACCTTTCAGAACTATGTCTGTCACCCAACTGCAACCAAAAGAGACCACCTTTGATTGGATCTTGCTTCTAACTGAAGAACGGTCCTATCTGGAACCTTGTTAATATCTACACCTCTATGATGACAACGGGTCATACAAAAGCCATATGCTAGCAGATGCCAATTTAAATTAAGCGCCTTCTATGGCATAGTCAGATTAACTAATTACACGATGCCTATAAAGGGAAAAGTGTATACAATATACAAAGGGAACTATTGATCTTTATTTCAGATTATGGCACAATATAAGAATGTAAAAGAGAACCTTGTAAATGTTTGTTTACCCCTTGAAGATTCTGACTCCTATATTTGTACGAGGAAAATCTGTAATAGCATGCTTTCAATCTTTCATAACAAAGTATGTCACCCAACTACGATCAAGAGTAGACCACTTTTGTTTGTAAATCTGTAATAGCATGGTTTCACCTTTCAGAACTATGTCTGTCACCCAACTGCAACCAAAAGAGACCACCTTTGATTGGATCTTGCTTCTAACTGAAGAACGGTCCTATCTGGAACCTTGTTAATATCTACACCTCTATGATGACAACGGGTCATACAAAAGCCATATGCTAGCAGATGCCAATTTAAATTAAGCGCCTTCTATGGCATAGTCAGATTAACTAATTACACGATGCCTATAATGCAAAAACTGTAACCAAGAGTTTATAAAAAAGGTAAAGAAGACATTACTTATCGCTGACTGGAAGGTGCTCTTGCCATTACTATCTTTGAAGATGCATCAGGTGGTTTTGATTGCCCCCATGCGACTCTGTACAACAAGGATCTGTTGATAAATTTTGTAAAAGTGGATAGCAACTTGCATTTGAAGAGAGAAAGACGAAGATGCCCAGAAGACAATGCAAAGTTCCCAAAAGACCTAAGAATTCTTTAAGACATCTTTGACCCAAACAGAATGCAATCGACACCTTCTAGCGCCAGCAAGTAAAAACTAGTACCAATACAAGCTAGTGCACGTCAACATCAATATCAGCAGAGAATGGCACAAATGAGAGCTACGCCAAGAAAATAGATCCAACTGAAAGTGAAAAGAAAAGAAATGATATTCCTGCACCTACGTTGGTGCAGGTAATACTTGCAGATCTTAAATGATTTGTCTCAGGAACATAATAGAATTGCAAACCATCTACTGGCCCCTAGACGACTTCATACAACAAGGATCTGTTGATGATTTTTTGGAAGTTAACAGCAACATGCATTCCAACAAAGAAAATGAGGATGGCCATAAGACAATCCAAAGTTTCCAACAAATGCCATGGGCCCCTGGAAAGGACTCTTTTAGGACGTCTTGAGTAAAGCAGAATGCTTTAGGTGGAATTGAACCACCTTTTCTAACACCAGCAAGCTATCCCTAGTACCAAATGTCCTTGCCCTGCACTGCCCTAGCTACCGCAAGTCAACACTGAGATAATGGCCACACAAATGACAGTTACATCAAGACAACAGATCCAACTGAAAGTTAAAAGCAAAAGAGGATATATAAAGCTTGAGCACGTTATTTGATTCAGCATGCTTGAGCATATTATTTAATTCAGCTTCTTAATACTATCCTGTTTAGATGCCATTATGATGTTCCTGCACCTACATCATGTCTTGTGCAGGTAATGCTTCCAGATATAATTAAACCGATCTTTGGATAATCTGTCTCAGGAGAGACAACAGCAAACAATAGTGGCCTGCCTGTCCTATTACATGACATGTATGTATGTCAAATAATTTTCTGCCGCTTTATTACAGCATGTGCAACTGTAATATCAGCATAACATGCAAGCCTTCAATTGAAGCTTAAACCTCTCCTTCGCAAACACTAAGGAAGTAAATAAGAGGCATTGTAAAAACCATTTGGCTAGTTGGCTTATCTAATAGCTATAGCAGGCTTTTTAATATTGACTTCCAAAACATAACATGATCATAAAATTGAAATGAGAACATGGCAAAAAGAAAAATCCTATAAAACCTACCAAAAGACTAGGTGACACTTCAGACCACCTGATTGAATTAAACCATAGTTGAAGAAAATTGGCTAACAAATTTATTCAATGTGAATTGAATAAAACAACTTCTAAGACTACGCGTACCTTTGTTCAATTACACCTGTAACTATAGCAGTACACAGTTTCTTTTTTTGCCGTAGTGCATAGAGGTGGAGTCCCTGCATGGAAGCAAGACACCTCTGGACACAAAAACAATTGCTTTTCATAAAAAATACGTTACAGCTGACCCTGCTGAAAAATGGCAAGTCACAAATTTTAAACAAGAAGAGGCTCTCAGTTATCACCACCACCTCCCATGAAATCAAACGAGTCATCGCCAGTATAACCTCCTGCAGCATCAAACGAGATATCACTCAGAAGATCTGACATCAACAAACCAGTCATTGCACCACCGGTTCCACTATTAAGTCCCATGCCAATTCCAAGTGCTGTAACTCCACTGGAAAGACGAGAAAAACGAGCGGGTTGCTGTCCTGAGGAAGCAAAGGCAGATTGATAATCCTGCTGCTGAGGTGTGGAGGGCTGAGAATAACATAATCTGTCTTCTTCTGGAGGTGGTGAAGACTCTGAGGTTTCCAATGCTAGCTGACTTGGTATCTCAATGTTGCGAGGGGTCCAAGGAGTGGTGCAGCTCCTTTCGCTCATGCGAACTTGTATATTTAAGATGCCTTTGAATCTTCCTGAGGGGCGACGAACTTGGTAACACATTGGGACATACTCATTCTTGACATTGGGGGAGGCAAGTATTTCTGCAAAAGGGACTCTAACATAACCTACTGGCTGATCTCTTAATGCACTACGGCTCATGATTTCCATCATCAAGGAGGCATTAGGTTGCCTTAACATATGCTCTGACACGGTTAAATTAAGCCTATGATTCCATGTTGGATTCCTTCCCCCCTTCTTCTCCACATGAGTAGTCATCTTTGATGCAGGATTTATATACACCGATACATATGTCCGCATTTTCCCAAAAAATGAAACATCTTTCAGACTTTGTGCAGATATTACTCTTACTTGTAGTCGCCATTCCTCGTCTGTAGCCATTACGTTGCCGAGTAATGGATCATTTCCTTTGAACTCGATTTCTAGGAATAGGCAGCATATATCAAGCCATGAAATTCAGATATAAACCCCACAGGTTGGGAAATGCTAATACTGGGTTCCAAGGAATCCCAGCATGAAAAATCATGGCTAGATGGTTCGCCGATTCGCACCTACAAGAGATAAGAAAATTGGCAGCAGAAGAACTTACAGGAGAATGTCGGAAAGGCATCAAAGCGCTCCGGCGTGCAGCACGAAGAGTCACATAGCGACTGTTTGGATGAGGCCACGTAGGTCAGGGGCCATAATTACGTGGGATATAAACTTGCAAAATTTCATGTGGTATTTGGGGACCATGCCAGTGGTCGGGCCTAAGGTTTTTGTGACGTATTGTATTCCATTTTGTATATTTTTTACTGTTTGAGCTGCTTGTTGGGCGAATTGGGGTTTCCAGTCGTTTGCCTTCGATCTGCGCATGGTACCAGAATGAAAAATTTCGGTCGGGAGATGGAATTGGGGACAGGTCTTTCAGGCATGCCGATCCTGTCGGGCTCTTGGACGAGGCAGCAAAGGTTGAAACCTACCTTGATGTTCCTAGGTTTTAAGCCTTCCTCAATTGATCGAGATATCAGCTCTGATATGTCCTCCCTCTTTGGCTCTGCCCTACCCTTGCTAACCAAAATAACTTCTAGCTCGACATGGTTGCCGTGTCCATCCAGTATTACCAGGTGTGGTTCTGTTGGAGATACTCCACCTGGGACCCTCGAAGTGAAATGTGACAATCAGGACTTGAATAGTTCTGTAGTCATCCGAGCCGAAGGCTGAACAACCTGTATTGCCCCCTCCTCACATCTGGCAATGTTATCTTACCTCATTCTTGTACCCTTGAATATGTACATGTTAGGTATCCTAAACCCTTCTGCATTAACACACACCGATATTGTCACCCACTCCCTGCTATTCATGACAACCTCACTGACCCTACTCTCTCCTTTCCTGCCTATGACCTTCATTCTCTTAACCTTCCCAGCCTGGATGCCAGTCTCATCAGCATTCCGTATCCTAGATGGGAGAAAAATTGAATTGGTTATATATTTGCTTAAGGCCAGCATAGAAATTATCCAAGTTTTTTTGTGCCATTGCACAGGCATGGGCCATGTCTAAGGGAGACTTCATGATGCCTCTGTTTGAAGAGTTCCCACCATTTGCTACCAGGAGCCCCAGACAAGTTACAGTTACCCCTTCCCGTGCCATTTCGACATCACTAGCTCTTTGACAGCCGATAGAATGACCTCCATGCCTTGTTCTGCTCTAGTTAATGTCCAGGCCATTAATTCCTTTTCTTGAAGGGTGGTTAGAATCTGTGGATTGCCTGACTGCTTGGGTGTTATCCTAGCATACAACCAATCGCTTATGGTAGATTCAGGGATGCCAGACCTCTTGGATGTCTCCTTAATAGATATGCCATACTCACTAACCTCGTCCAGTATGTCCGCCATCTATTCCTCGGTCCATTGCCCTCTTCTTGGTGACGTCCTTGGCATTGTGGTGGTGGCACCATTGATCCTCGTTGTGTGACGCTTCCACCTGGGCATGGTGACTCTCTTAGCGCTTGGTTCACCATCCCGATCCCCTCGTCTTCTGGTCGAAACCATAGATTCTGTCGTGTTCTTCACAACCTGCTTCCGAGGAGGTTGCTAATTTCCAACCGAGGTTGTCTTTTATCCTGATCGATGCCATAGCAGGAGCTGGCTATTTGAATTCGGTTCCGGTAATCGAGTGCCGAATTGGGCGCGAATACAGGCAACCCGCCTTCAATTCTTGCAGTCGATTTGGCCTGATCAGATGTCTTTACGCATGCACGAGTGTGGAACATTGCTACAAAATGCGGGACACCAATCACAAGATAGCGGGCAACATGGCTAACGAACTGGGTCAACCGGCAACGACCAGCGGACTTCAGGTGCACGTCCAGTGGAAATACTCGTGGCACCAACAGTGCGCAATGGGGGAAGGAGCTGCATTAGCCACGACAGTTGGCGTTGGTATGCGGCCAGACGGGGGGTTACCTCGCGACCCAAGGGGCAGAGACGACAGGAGACGACCCAACCCTAATATATCTTTTTGCTGAAGATATCTTTTTATGTCCGCGACCCCACTCTTAGCATTAGAAACCTTCTATAAAATAAAGGTTTCTTTGACTTACGTCGCACTCACCTTAAATATCAACGCTACCTTTGTTCAATAAATTCCATGCTTCTTGCAAATATCCACCTTATATATATAATATAAGATAAAGGATATTCCTAATTAAAGGGTATCTTTAACATAGATAAAGCCCTTTTATCCTACTATTCCTGTTTTGTTTTCCCTTAATCCTACATCCTACTATTCCTGCTTTGTTTTCAAAAAAGAGCCACAAGACCCCTAATATTGTTCGCTTTGGTGTGCGAATGGCCAGAAACAAACCATCTGCAAGCAAGCCATGTGCAAGCAATTCCCTGCTACCACAACCGCCTCTGCATCCTCCAAGTTCCAGGTCTAGTGCCCAGCTTCACGGGTACGCACTGTCTGCGCCTATTGATTTGCCCACTTCTCTTTTTGGGCCACAGCAAACCCTCCGTCTTGGGCTCAATGACTCTTTGGATATTCACGCTCAGTGTTTTCCACCTACAATCCGGGCCCTCTTGTATGCTATTCATTCTGCGGGGGGGGGGGGGGAGGCGATTGACTCTTTGACTGTCTCTGTTGAGCGCTGGAAGTAGTTGCTGCAATTGCTATAGGACTTTGTGCCCCAGAACTTTATGCCCCATTCAGATTGCCAGAGGGTAGATTCTACGGTATAGACATCAAAGCCTGAACTGTCTGAGGAGGCATTGTCCACTTTCGTCGCCACACAGACCGATTACTTGCTACCACTGCTACACAGGCTGAGGACTTGTTGTATACGCATGCGCAAGCAGCGTCCATCGAGCCGTCGTTACCTGAACATCACGGTATTGTTGTAGATTCTCAAACGAAGGCTAGAGTTCAGGCATCTCCTTTAGGCACGGCGGAGCCAACACCACCCGATACCCTGGGTGTTGTAAAGAAAGAGAGCTTGCTTTAAAGTGGAAAACTGAGGGTAATGAAGCATTTGTTGGTAGACTGTTTCAGGAATCTGAATTTACAGAGGAATATCCATATGACTTTCAAATACAACTTTCAAATAGTATCCAATTGTGCATTCGGTTATCTATTCGTGTACCCATGGTTAACCAATATTCTCATATGGCCTAGCCAAACGAATGGGTCTTTCGTTGAATCTGCAAGTGGATTGCATGTATACTATGAGAGATGTGCGAGTCTGGATGACAGGAATTTCCACGTCTACAATTTGAACCTAAATTGTTACCATGGAAGATGGATTGCATGACCATGATTGGAGATAGTTACATTGGACAACTAACTGGAAGAAGTAAAGGACGTACTAAATTGATATCAAAATAGAACTTAGAGAAGCCTCTGCCACAACTACATGTCACCCGCAGTTACCAGCACATAAACTATACAAATATATATAAATCTAAACACTCTAAAGCACGTGAGCACTTATAACATCAAGAGTAGGAAATGTAGAATCTTAAAGAAGACTTGCTAGTTTGATGGCTTTACAGGTATTAGACTCACATTATTGACCTTGATCCTCACAACAAATTTTATAACTTTAACAGTAAGTTACCTCCAGGTGTTTGGTATGTTCGAAATAAAGGCATTGTCCTTGCAGCACTGATAATTGAAGCTAAGACAATATCATAAAGTAAAACAGGCATTGCTTCATATCTTTCCTTGCAGATTATGAGTTTATCTTGACGATATTGACAAAGGTTCTATCTGCATAATGCATAAGTCAAAACTAAAATTAGTGAGCGTGGACATTGTTCAAGACCAGAACATTGTTTACTACATCTGCCTGACATGAGGGTTAGTTGCATGCGAAAATAGGTAGCTGCATAGAAAAATAAACTCCCACTCAGACTGCATGAAAGCTCTCAATCCAGATAATTTTTCACCGCGAAAAAATGCTTTCAAGTTGGAATAGCCTTCAAAGTCGTCCATCCACTTGCCTCCGTTAATCCTAACCTTCTATTTGTTATAAAACAATCATATTCCAATTTCATCACCTCCGGCCCTAGGGTTTGCCCTTCGAACAACCCAAAAAACATGAAAGTGAAAAGAGTAAAACATGCTTGGAAGAGACGTTGGACTTGAAGCTTATACTGACATAATCGACAGTTACTAAACCTTAGTTGCGAAGTTTCAAACTTTAAGAGATTAGTGTGTTATCTGTGATATCCATTTTGCATACAAAGTGTAAATCCAATAGGATATATACAGATTATCATGATGTATATGTTAGGATATAATGTTAACACCATATTCATATTTTGCACTTGATACTAAGAAATGGCATGTGTTGATACAAAGGATAACAAAAGTGGTATTTTAACAAAACAAAGATGTAAAAGAAAGGACAACGAATGCGACAGGAGGCAGGTAGATCGAAAAAGTTTCAATCGGTCTTTATGTTCCAGAAATGATGGGTGCAACAAACACATCGAAAGTGTAAACTGAAGTGATTAGCAGAGGAAGATTCATTAGTTGTCGTTTGTTTGTAACAGGCCCATGGCAAACTGCTCAAATAGTTGATCTTTGAATGTGTCTGTGGGGCATTCCTCAAACACCGCCTAAATGGGTAAAAGCAACATTCGTAATTGCTTTAATGATTTTGCTCAATTGGTTAAAGGCACGTAAGCTAAGAACATTACATTTGGTATCAAATGTATCAAAGTAAATCTTGAGTCTAAATCTCTATGGGTGCCTATATGCTCAAGTAATTTGTGGTCTTAGTAACCTTGATAACCTTGATGACCACTGTGTCAGTGCTATACTGGTTAAATCATAGTCTTGAATGCTTAAGTAATTTGTGGTCTTAATAACCTTAATAACCACTAAGTCAGTGCTATACAACCACGTAAGCTAAGAACATTACATTTGGTATCAAAGTAAATCTTGAGTTCGAATCTCTATGGGTGCCTATATGCACAAGTAATTTGTGGTCTTAGTAACCTTGATAACCTTGATGACCACTAAGTCAATGCTATACTGGTTAAATCATAGTTTTGAATGCTTAAGTAGTTTGTGATCTTAATAACCTTACTAACCACTAAGTCAGCTTAAGTAATTTGTGATCTTAATAACCTTAGTAACCACTAAGTCAGTGTTGTACTAGTGTTAAATCATAGTCTTGGATGCTCAAGGGCGATGGCACTATATTTAAGTTTCACACAATTGTATAAATTATATGTATTCGAGCAACTGCATGCAAAGGAAAACTCTCTTTTTCCTTTCTTACGTCACCAATAATTCTAAGATTTGGGGGTTTTGAACGAGGGAATTTATCAATCAATTTATCTTCAAGAATTTTGTCAAAATACAAGTATTAGTCCTATGTCCAAAAAACCAAGGAAATACTACTCATATCTATGAAAAATTTTAGGAGTACATCTGGTTGATCTTGAAATTAGATCTCAAATAGTCTTGCACTCAATTGTAATTCCCTCCATGACCCATTTTTGAGAAATCGCCAAGGCTTTTGCCTTCTACAAAATGTGTTATAGCTTACAGAGTGTAGAGTGTTTTTGTAGTGTTTTTGGCTCCATTTTACAGTGGCACCAATCCATTCTGTGGTTCTGTGATTGAAGTTGTTAATCAACATGTTTGTTGGAAGCTTTCCATTGTACAAGATTCGTTAGAAACTGCATCACCTAAAAGAAAAAGAAACATTAGGCCAAAATGGATCTATGCCCATCAGAAGTTGAAGTTAAGATATCACCTCCCGTGGATCCTTTAGAGAATAAGACGCACTAGTCGTCTTGGCGATAGGAGCCACAAGAATAGGGTATCCTATGCCTCTTGCTCTTAAAACCTGATAAAAAAGTGACCATTTTGAATTTTGCATCATGAATTGTCCAAACATCATCAAAGAAACAAAGCTACCATACGTTAAATGCATCTTCATCTGTTCTATCATCTCCAATGTATATCGGAAGAACCTCTTTGCCATCAAGCCCTGCATGCCAGCAAATTTGCTCATATAAGAAGACGCATAAGAATAAACATCTTATAAGCCAAATTATCAACCATATGGTAAATTACACATATATTATGATAATAATGTGGCACAGTAATATCTAACAAAAACACGGGAAGTCAGAACTAATCAGCATCTAAACATAGAAAGTCAAATAGTTATTCTCAGAAGGGTGTCTTTGCACAGAAATTGATAGCTGCACCAATTGTAGCATCCAGACATGGAAGACAGTTCAATGTTTGCATCATGTAAATAAACCCTGCAGAGGTGGTCCATGTTGCCCAACTTGCTCGTTTTCTTGATCAACTGCATGATTCTACGATGGCATATTGATGCCAATACCCTTGGACGCAAAGAAAAATAGGACAAAAGAATATACCATCCAACACAAGTTGAAATTGCATCCTAATCTTGGAGGCCAAGTTTGGATGTGTGTACACAAAAATAAATTGTACAAAATTAACATAATACTCAAAGCAGCAGAAGAAGGCCTCTTACCAAGAGCTTCAAGAAGATACTCTAATGCCTTTCCCTTGTCCCATTCTATAGACGGCCGAATTTCAAGGACCTTTCCATCAATCAGTTTTCGTAAGTATTATCCCATAGTGGATGACATTATGAAAAGACATTTTTATTTTATTTCGTCCTCACTGCACGTCAAATGGATCAGACAATTTACACTAGCATACCTTTAATCAATGAAAGCTCTGCACGTCAAATGGATCAGACAATATACACTAGCATACCTTTCTTCCTTTAATCAATGAAAGCTCTGGATACTTGAGCAGCACGAACTGTACGATCTCCGCAAGAAATGACCAACGCTAATGCATTGAAAATGAGAACTGATAAGCAAAACAGATTTGGTGGTACAGAAAAACCTTAAAATAAATTCCATAACGCAAACGCATAAATTGCATCCTCTATGCAAAATTGGTAACAACTGTGAGCTAGATTTTTACATGTCAAATAACCATTTGCTACCGTTCAATTGTTGTTTCCTAATTCAAATACAGTGGATTCAAGTTGGAATTGGCAATGCCATTGATGTAAAACTAATGAAGTTACATTACCTCCTCTTCAACACATCTAAAATGGACAGTTACACAAAACTTATTATGTTCGACCCTTGCTCCCTTTACATCCTTGGATCTTGTCTGCAACTCATTGAAGACCTGCAGAAGCAGCAAGAGCAATGAGCGCAATACATAGAATTCATACAATGAAAGTTGACTGCAATAAGTGGAAACACAAACCTCGTCCATCATTGGCAAAAACTCACTAGCTGGCTGGAAACTCACCACATCATCTACCTGGAAAAAACAAGTCAACTTGAATCAATGAGAAGATATTCTGAGAAGTCCAATAGTTCAAAATCATATAGGACTAGAAAATGTGGTTCCCTATTCTGGACCTTAATTTCAGAATACAACTCAATATTTCCAGGTACAACTCAATATTTCCAGGTATTCCGATTGTCATTTCTCATAACTTCCTACCCGTCTACAGGAAAGAAATTTATGTCTTTTTCATACTTCCAAACTGGAATATTTAAAGACAGAATCTTTTTCCTACCCGTAACACTAGAAATCTTCAGTTACCCCCAGATGTTTAATTATGCTTTCTTTATATAGATATTGCAAATGACTTCCGTGCAACTAATCTTATTCCTTGAAATCAAACAATTAAATGGTTCAGTAACGGGTTTCAACCATTATAGTTTATGTGCCCATGTCAATATTCCCAACCTTGCCACAACTAAATATGTAATGATTATGTTTAAATTGGAATATTACGTATGCCCTTCAATCTACAATCTGTAGATTGAATAATGTGATCATCTCTTACCCCTCTTGTTCCATTGGAATATTGAGCAGGACCCATGATGTCCATCCCATGACTTCCAGCATAGTACAGTTCAGCAAGTTGTACAAACTGATAAACCTAAAGGCAACACGTACATTAACAATAAATGTCGTCTTTAATCACAAAACTACAAATAACTACCTTATCCCTACGCCTTCCGCTAATGATTGCAGTTGGAAAATATGTGGCCACTTTCTTTACTGTCGCTCGCATCTGCAACAGACCAACACAAAACTCAAAGAACTACGCAGAAGTTAAAATAGGAGATCATTTTTATTTTCCTGCTCCATAACAAATTCATCTCCCATGGCCTTGTCCTTAGAAGGAATAAAGTTACAATACTGGGATTCCATGATGTTAATATTTTACAGACTTATCATGGCAGTGGACCTAAACTCCCTTTTCTACCTGCTCCATTATAGCCTGCCTATTAAACCAAGAATCTGAACGATCCTACAACATCCATGTACTTGGATCCGCATAGAATAAATACAGCCCACTTGTTTTTCACGGTGTTTGTTGAGGAACACGCGGATACTGCAAGTACGGTACTATTCACTTGAATTTGAACCACATAACGTGTAGGTAATACGAGATGTTCTTGTCGATCAAAAATCAAATTAAACACATGCAAATAATGATGACTACAAAACTTAGTTTGCTAAGTTTGCAGGAAGGTCTTAGCTATTAATATGCAGCTTTGAACATAGATTCCATAAATTCCCAAAAGAAGAATTACACATACAGCCTATGGATTGTTAGCATTCTACAGTTTATCTTCACATTGTATTTTTAAATAGCAATAGAACTCTTAGTTAATAAATACCTCCTCTGACATAAATGCACGTTCAGGGTCATCAACTATAGGTGAAAGTGTTCCATCATAGTCTAAAAATACTGCTATTTTCCTGTCCTTCACTGTCCTCATCATCTCCTCAAACCTTTCCAATGCTGACGGATGCTGTGACTGGTAAAAGCACAGGAAGCAATTGATATATAGGAGTCCATAATCCAACAGGATATGTCAATAAAATGCATAACTATCAACGTAACTAGACTAGAAATAAAATTTCAGTGAACATGCAAGCAATTCTGCCCCACATCTTTTTACAGACATCTCCATGAATTTTAATAGTGAATATTACCAGGTTCTATTCTTATTTAAATTTGGTTCCATTGCTATGGCTCACCCACAAATTTTGGTTCCCGTTTCATTCCCCGAGTGCACTCTTCTAAGGGAAGGCCATAAAATCTGCTTCTATAAAAAAGGAACAATACAAATGGTAGGTCCATCTACTAGCAATAACCATTCCTTCTGTAGCTCCTCCAAAGAAAAAAACACAAGTGATGTCTACTACCCTACTGAAAGACCAACAAAAGTATATCTTACAATCCAGTCTCTATACTCCATATCCTCAACATCTCCACTATGGCTGTGATCATGAATGTTCCCAATACGGGAAGGCGACGATGCTTTCATTGTTTCTAACCATTCAGTAGTGCACTCGTTGCATTCCTCAAAATTTCCTGAAGGTACAGAAATGGGCACGCCAAAGGTTGAAATGGGTGCTTTGGCAAAAGAAGTATGAGGTGAAGAAGAACCTGAGATTAAAAAGGAACAGATAAGTATATTTTAGAAATAAAATTTGATGCTATTTTCCCAGATCAATCATCCAAAGTCAGCTTACAAGATTCTTGAAAGATTTTCTCATCACCAGGTGACATCATTCCCAGCATAATCCCTATATCAAATTGAAATCCAGGAAATTAAAAACTTGGACCTATTGCTTAGTGATGCTTTTCTGAACTAACATATTTATATAATCAATGCATACGAGGTGAACTTATAAAAGATATATACAGAAGAATGTGGTTCAAGAAAAAATATACAATATACAGAATGGGGGTTTTAACTCTGAAATAATCCATATCAAAAACGTAGACACATCCTTTTCTCTGAAAAAGATGGGCAGGGACATATGTTTACACATGCAAGCTTAAGCGCTTTAGTGCCCACAGATTTAAGAACTTTAGCAAGAGGGAAGATAAAAAAACAAGAAATAAGCACGTAAAGCAATTAAGCTGCGGCCGACCTTCAACAAGGAACTACGCAAAAAAATTGCATGCGATTTCAACACCTTAGAATTCGAACATTTGACAGAAAAGAGACAAAAAAAATGGCGTTCAAGAAATAGAGGGAGCCAAAATTCATTCAATCCGATGTCTAAAAGGAAGAGCAAAGATTGCACTGCTTGCATGTTGCAATTTGTTACCGATTTATGCAATCCCAGAAGAGGCCTCTACACCAATTGAGCTCAAAAAGCGCCAAGAAAATCTGAGGGCAAAAGAAAAAACAAAGGCAACTCACAAACTTGAATCAAAATCAATGGCAAATGACAGACCCAACAAGTAGTGAGCCCCACATCCTTCCTTTCCCAATTCCGGCTTATTACACCCACCAGATCCTCGCCACCACCCACAAAAACTGTGTCTCTATTCTCCACCCTTTTCCTGTGATACATAGCAATAAATTGGGACCGGCAGTATCATGCCATCCGTGTCTTTTGCTTGCGAGAAAGCAGCTTTACTCAAGAAAGGAAATCGGCCCAAAAATAGAAGAATGCACATGCGGCCGAATGTATGTCATTTTTTTTTTCTGGGTTCTCTGAATTCATGACATATTGAACCGTTGAATCTATGAGACACAGTACATTCTTCAGCAGATTCTAATGTCAGAAAGATCTTGGTGTATGGTGTATATAAGTTACAGGAAAGGGACTAGTGTACTTGATGCATGAAGCCTGTGTGGTGTGTGGTGCTCTCTCTCTCTCTGTTTTTTTTTTTTTTTTTTTTTCTTTATTTTTTTGCCCTTTTTTTTCACCTTCCAATTAGTTCTTATGGACCATGGTTTAAAACTACTATCTATCAAGATAGGACTACCCTAGCACTTAATGTGTAGCATGTTGTGATCCTTGTTGGCCCCCAAAAGACAGGCCACCCATGGTTCCATCGGCTACGTCACCATTGTCCCCCAGCTCGGCTACGTCATCATCACCCCCCAGTTCCTCTTCCCTGATCAAAAATTGACTCCAAATACAGACCCCCGCCATCAGAATTGACCCCCAGAATGTACGCTCTTATATATTACAAGCACAGGGCAACTGCTCATCCACAAACAAGCCATACGAAAGAATATACTCACTTCAATATAATATATGAATGCAACATCGAATCTGTTATTATACTTTACATTGGATGCTAAGAACGTGCTTGATTACATTCCACTTGATACAAGGACAAAGGAATCAGTAGTTATTTTTTTCTTGTCATAAGCTAAGTCAAACATGGCCATTGGGCCCGAAATGATGCTCAAATGTTTCATTGTGGGTATACGGTCTTCATTTACTGATGGTCTTCCTTTACTGGGTATACGGTCTTCCTTTACTGATGTTCATAGTGTTCTGATCGGTCTCTCTTCACTTTTTATCTGCCAGTTGTTCAACTTATTGGGTGCATATTGGCCAGTAATCATAGCCAATCAGATCACATCATTGTCAAAATGGGCCATGCCATTATAGATGTGCGTTCTTGAGATACATAATGCTATCCAAACAAGGGAATATAAGAGCTTCATTGGTCTAGAGAGATTTTGAACGGCGGTCGAGTGTTAGAAAGGAAAGGACTAGAGATGGGCTTGCATGCAAGAAAAGATCTTTGAATTTTAGGACAACCCAAAATGTCAAACTGTAATGGTTTTGCTTTTTATTGTGTCTTCAGATTTTATTAGAAAACTACATTTTGGTTATTGTTGCAAAGTTTATGCTACAAGTGTGCACCTATCATGTTATACAACAGTAATGATGCATGCGTTAATCAACTATTATGTTCCTCTTTGATGCCATTCAAGGTGCTTTGTTGACTTAAATTACTAAGAAAATGAAGCATATTCTCTTCCCATGGCAAATGCCCCTTAAAATACTGAGGAAATGAATCATGTTCTATTAGCATTACCTTTTCTTTGTGCTTTTTGGGCTTCCATGCCCCTTTTGTTGTTTGGGTCCCATGGCCAATTAGGTCCCTGTGAACCTTCCTTCCTTTCTTTCTTTCCTTCATACTAATTAGCATGGATTAATCTAAAATGAACATGAACATGGGGGGAGGGGGTGGGCTTATGATTACTAGCCTAGATGGAAGTTAACTCAAATTCAATTCCTATAAGAAGAAGCAGTCTCTCTCTAGGTCTCTTGAGCACTTTGTCTCTCTAGGTCTCTTGAGCATTTTCTCTTTCCTGCTCTTTCTCTCCTATTACGTATCTCTAGAACTTTTCTGCACTTTCTCTCTTGTTTAATGTGAATCTGTATGTTTCTGTTGGGGCTTCACCCCAAGTTTTGATCTGGGCCTCAGTCCCCTTTCTTATACCGGTCCCATAACCCGATTTGGTTCTCGTGGACGTTAAAAACTTTCTTCTTCTTCTTCTTCTTCTTCTTCTTCTTCTTCTTCTTCTTCTTACTCTAAAACTTTCCTGATTGTTGTATCACGTGCAAAGGCAAAGTAGAGGGTGAATCCCCTTCTCAGCCAAAAGCTTGAGGTGAGTCCCCTTGCCAGCCAAAAGATGGATACCTCATTCACGTGTAGTCCAAATCCAAATCATACCCATCCCAAAAAGAAAAATTGATGCAGACGGCATAGGGTTGAACCTCCCTCCCAC